>JAGYYJ010003209.1:0-174174 GCA_019671005.1 Hibiscus mutabilis
CTTGTGTAATTTTTTTAACATTATATAAAAAATTATTATTTATATTTAGATTTTAAACAAACAAGAGAAAAAGAATTAAAACTCGCATTTTCAATAAAAATATCATATATGGAAAGAAAGGATACAAATCAAAGTGTAATAAACCATACAAACTCCAAAATCCCAATATAACAAGTGTAATAAATCATTCAAATTTCAGAATCTCAATATAACAAAAACGTTAGGATCGATCTTCTTTTTCTGCATTATTCCCAAGAATACAATTCCATAAACCCTAAAAATTGTTCTATAAAAATCCCTAATTTACAATTAAACTTTGTGAATCATCAGCTCAAATACTAAAAATTCAAAGAATCGAGTTGAACTCACTTATAAGATGTCTTCTTTTACTGTATCTTCTTTTCTGATCATCTTATTTGTCACCTTTTTGTAAATAATATTTTCTTTTTATTTTCAATGTTTTAATCATTATATATTGTTATATACCTATGAAACTTTAATTTCATAAAATTAATAGATGTGTATTTTTTATGGTTAATTGCATTTTAGGCCTTAAGAGTTTTGAAACTATTGTAATTAAGTTTTGTCTCTCCCAAAATTTTATTGTTTATTATTTTTTAGGATTTTATCATTTAAAATTAATAAAATTTAACATTGATCTCAATTTTTTAGTTTATTTACTTTTAAGATCTTACAGTTTTAAAATTTGTAAAATTAAACTTAAGCTCCCGGCTTAATTACTTTTTAAATCTATTCATTTCAGAGTTAATCAGTCCGTCCCCTCGTAGTTTAATCCTAGCACCGTCCCTGTTTGTATTGAAATAAAATTATTTGCATATATATTTCTAAAAAATGATATTTTGATTTTGTAGGCGTACTGAACTCAGTGACACAAGCCAGAGAACATCCTGAAGATCCAGGATATTCACCGGTGGCGAAACCTAATTTCAAACCAATCACGAAACACTCATGCTTTCTCTGCGGTGAATGTCCTGAACATTGTTGGTTGTTCTGTAGATGTGTCGATGAAGTTTGTTTCTGCGTGTAGTTTGGTTGAAAAGTATGTTGTTTCATCACTTCTCGATGACTCAAAAATAAGGTTCCGACATTTGATTTAATTTATTGTGTTTTGGAAAAGAAATTATAAGTGAATGAAAATAAATGTTATTGGAGTTCATTTCGTGTTCAATTTTATATATTATATGCTTTTATTGATAAACATGTTAATTAGACAAAGAACAGTAAATAGCATTGAGAAATAATGATGGAGCATAGTGTTAAATTGCGGTCGCAGTTGCAACGTTGCAGTTGCGGACGTTATGGTCATTGCAGCGTAATTTTTCTTTAAAAATAATTATAATTTTAAATGTATTTGAGGTTTGTAGTATTACAATGAGCATGTAAAACTATTATGATGCAATATTACATTGTGTTGCGCTCACAATTTAATACTATTGATAGAGGTGGCTGCTATTAGTGATATAATCATTCAAACAAGTACTATTTTCGAGCTTTCTGATACATGCTACATGATTTAGATTTACACTGGATAAAATTGATAGCTTGTTCATCAATGGCAGAATGGTGTATGTCTAGGAGGAAAAAAACAATTAATTTCAATATTTTAAAGAAGTCCTTTTGCAAGTCTTGAAACTCATTCAACATGCAAAGTTTTTTTTATGGAAATTTAGGTATTTTTGAGTTGAGATGACTTTTTATGAATTGATTGTTTGTTTTTTTAGTTTTTTATCGCATTTTGAAACACATCTTGAAACACAATAATTTTAACGTTGAGAGCACAAATCTCTATATAATTATTAGTTTCATAATACAACACCATTTTTTTTATTTTTGACAAATTTTAAATAATTTTTTATATTGATTATTAGTGTTTTTAGTGGGTCTAAAATTAATATAACAACTATCTATAAATGTGCTTTTACATTAAAAACACCATCTATCTACTTATTTTCTACATCAAAATCATGTTTTTTCTTTGATTTGTTGAACTTAGAGGTTGCTGGATTAATTGTAAGATAAAGAGTTCTTAGATTTTGAGATTTTCTCGGATCTTGAGTTCCGCATCACAGAACATCAAAAGTAAAGCAGTTTAGAACAAAAAGACTTGATATTTTTTTAAAATTGTGAACATTGCAAAGAAAGTAAAAAAAAATAGAATTAGTATTACAGAAAAAGATCGAGGAGCATCATTTTCCTGGGTATAAATATAATCCGTATGAGCAGCCAATGATCTTCTAATCATACATTCTTCATCATTTAAACCTCCACACTCACCATCAATGAAACTTATCGATTCCTGTAAATGATTAACATAAAAAAGAAAGAAATCCCATAAAAATATGGCCACGAAAAGAACCAGCAGCATTTTCCCAGAAAAAAGAAAATAACTTACTAGTGAAGAAAATGGAAGATTCTGATCAGCTTGTTGCTCTTCAGTGTTTGGAATAGGCCTGGCTTTTGCAGCCAATAGCAGAAGCAAAGCCAAGATCAAGATAATGAAGCACTTTGGCGTCTTTTTTCTTTATTTTTTTGTAGTTTAAGATTGTTTTGGAATAATAAGAGAGTACTGTAGTGTGTATTATTTATATGAGGGTTATACAAACCAAGACCAGTTTGTGTTATATTTTATTTATAGTTTGGTGTGTGATTTCATAAAGCATATAAAAGCTAAGAAAGTCAAAAGGTTTGTAAAGTTTAGTCGGGGAATGGGGGTGACATAGTTTCCTAGGAAACATCGCCATTGATGAACATCATAGAGAACTGTATTTTGATTCTCTTTTTTTTTTATTGATTTTAGGGATGATGCAGAGATTTATGATGACAGCAAGCTGTACATGCAGATGCATGCACGTGATCAGCACCTGTTAATTATTTAGGATATGTTTGGTTCACATTATGTAAGATGCCTTTTTAGAATAGAATGTAAGATTACCTAGAAATACATTTCACTAAGCTATCATTGTTATATAATTTATTCTTTGAACAAGTTCGTTAGTTATGTAAAGTTAAAATCTCACATTGACCGGATATTGGTTATTATAGGTGTTTAAATATAGTCTTCATACTTGTGCTCATTTAGTTTTAGGGATTATGAGTTTAGTTTAGGGTTTAGAGTTTAGGGTTTTGATGTTTAATTTAGGGCTTGTGTCTAACTGATGCACAACAGATCAATCCAATACAATTTTGGAGCTAGCAGGGTGATAAGTGGATGTATACATTATCAAAAATCAACAATCCATGACTAAAGTGGTATCAGTCTTTAACGACATGTCAAGCTGTTTACTCAAAATCTTGATAGTAACATATAGGGATCTCTATCATTGTATAGATCATGAAAGATTAGTTAATGACATGACAATGCCTTTTTCCCCATTTACAAAATAATTTTTTTTTCATAGCAACCAAAGAAAGATTTGTAAAGAATTTAATCCAAGCTATAAACAAAGGTAATTCTCAACTACTACATACAGTAAGGCAATTCTCAAGCTCTCGGTTTTATATGTTCAATTCAATAAATCATTTGTCTGTCTCTTTCATTGAAACAAAATTCTGACCTGAAAAATTTGATGATTGAAGAAGGAAGAGGAGAATCCAAACTTTGGCTATCTGAATTCAAAAGTTTGGAGGAGTGCAGGTCCTCCACATTACCACATTTGATCGAGGAAGCAAGCATGAACTTGATCCATATGCTCCAGGATTATCATGTTAAGATGCAAATGCTTACATGATAAGATCACAAGTGAAAACTTCTCCAAGTTATGCTCCCTTTTTTATGCAATTAGTTTCCATCCCAACTTTCTTCCAGAAGCATGAATAATGCTATCAGAGCATCTGTTGTTAATCAGCGCATGCACTTGGTATTGGCTCAGATCCAAAGAAGATGTGAGCTTCATGTTCAGGGTTTTTTTTTTCCCCATTTAATTTATAATTCTTGATTCTCCTGTATTTTTCTTCCTCAATAGTGCCGAAGCAATTGTAACTGCAGAAAACGTCACATGCCCAAGTGACATAAGGTTTTGCCACTGCACTTTGTTCATTTCCCAAACAAGGTACATTCTAGTCAATGACATTCTTGCATGAAGGTGTTTCTAAAGAACATTTTGATTACCTGCCAACACTTGCCTACCTACCTGTTTTCCTATTGTCCTTGAGTTCATATCTTAGTGGACTAGAAGGATTCAATCGATTATGTTGTTCAGCAGCCCATTCCCCAAACCTCACAGCACCATGCTTCATGCATGCATCAAAGACTCTAGTGAACATTGTCACAGTTGGCTCAAATGGCATACTCTTAACAAATTCCTCGAGCTCCTCCATGCATCCACACCTGCTATAGAGTTCAATCATACACTCATAGTGTTCCATCCGGGGTATAATGAAATAGTCATTGCTCATTGAATTAAAATAACGCCTACCCAACCCTGCTTCATGCTCACATATGCATGCAAGCAGAATGCCGTGAAAGGTTACATGGTCTGGTTTGACACCCTCCTCCTCCATCAACCCAATAAGTTCAAGTACCTCTCTACCCCTTCCGTTGTGACAAAGTCCAAAAATCATGATGTTCCAAAGAACAACATCGCATGAATCTGCCTCTTTGAAAATCATGAGAGCATATAAAGTGCGATGGCATTTACAGTACATGCTAACCAAAGCTCCTCTTATCACCATATTCAGCTCATAACAATTTCTAACCATGAATCCATGGATTTGTTTGCCATGATCAAGAGCAAATATATTTCCACAAGCTGCAAGAAGGGTTCCAAAGATATATATGCTGGGTCTTGACTCCCATTGCATCTCACTAAATAATGAAATAGCCTGCTCACCCCGCTGATGCCGTGCATAGCTAGTCAGCAAAGCGTTCCAAGAAACAGTATCCCGTCCCCGACTCATTTGGTAAAACCAAACTCTGGCACTGTTCAAGGTTCCGCATTTTCCATACATATTAAGAGAAGTGCATTACTTACAAAAATATTGGTGGAAAACCCATGACGGTAGATAAATCCATGAACCTGTTTCCCCATCTCAACATCTGAAAGGCCAGCACAGACATTTAAAATTAAAACAAGCGTCACATGGTCAATTTCTTTAGTCGTTCTCTGCAAAAGAAAAATAAATTCTAAGGCATCTTCCCATTGAGACAATCGAGTGTACCCTGCTAGCATTGCATTCCACGAGACAAGATTCCGTTCCGGCATCATATTAAAGAGGTCTCTCGCCTCTCTATTTCTCCCACTCACGGCATAACCCGACATGATCGCAGTCCAGGCAATCAAATCCTTGGAACCAAGTTGATCAAATACTGCATGAGCACCTTCTAGATGCCCACATTTCACATACATATTAATAAGAGAACTAGAGATCACTTTATCCTTCTCATAGTTAATCTTAGCCACAACTGCATGAATTTGCATCCCTTCCTTAAGTGCTGACATGCTTGAACAAGCAACAAGAGCATTCGAGAATGTAAAATTCAACGGCTTAACGCCGTCTCGGATCATCTTAAAAAACATTAATACTGACTCCTTCCCATCCCCAACCTCAAGGTATCGCCTAACAATCACATTCCAGGAAACATCAGTTGGATTCTCGATCTCGTCAAACACTCGCCTTGCATCCCTCATTACCCCACATTTCCCATAAACATCAACGAGTGAACTCCCCAAAATCACATTTTTAGAATGACCGTACTTGATGGCCATCGCGTGAACTTGCCTTGAAAAGCCAAACTCTAAGACAACGCCACAACCACCCAATACACTAACGAATGAAATCAAATTCGGCACAATTCCTTCCCTATTCATCTCCGAAAACAAGCACAAAGCACTTTCTTGGAACCCGTTTCGTGCATATGCTGTTATCATCGAATTCCAGGATTCCCCATCCCGTTCAGGCATTTCATCAAACAGTTCCCTTGCATCATTCAAACACTTGCATTTCCCATATGCTTCGATGGCTCGGTTCAGAAGGAACACTGGGGGAAATGGGGAGAACGTGACTAGGTGGCATTCAAGTTTCCGGGCTTCAACGATAGCTTTCTTAGAGGAACAGAGGGCAAAAAGATGGGCGTAAAGAGAATACGGTAATGGTTCCGGGGAAGCAAACAGAACCGAAACGGCTTGTTGTAAACGACCCGAGTTAAGGTGACTGAGGATTGATTTGGTTATGGAATTAAGGTTTTGCGGTTTATGGTTTATGTTTTGAAGAAGACGCTTCAGTATTGAGGATGCACTCACAGCCATGCAAAAACCAGAGCAACAAACAGGCTGGGTTTTAACTATTTAAATGGGCGAATAGGGTTAGGTTTTTGTTTCGTGACAATTTTTGAATTGAATTAATTTATAAATAAATGTTGAAAATTTTTAATATCTTAAATCTTTTATTATTTATTTCATAATAATTAATTAAATATATGGTAACCAAGAAAAGAGTGACAATTTAGAAAATGGGTAATCTAAATAAGCCACGGCCATTTATGTATAATGCGGGTAACTAGTAAATTTACTCTTTGCGTTTCCTTAAGAGACTGTTTCCAGAGAAAATTTTGGATCAAAAATCAAAACTTTAATCCAAAGACAACATGGGTTTGATTCAGTATATCAAATCAATTGATTGGGAAGAAGAAGCTTATCCTGCTTACAAAGATTTCGTTGTCCTTCCTCTCTTTGCTATGTTCTTCCCCTCTGTTCGGTTCTTACTCGATAGACTTGTGTTTGAGGTATTTGGTTCTATCTCATTAGACATTTTTATGATTATTTGATTGGATTTCTTTTTTCATTTTTTGTTTTAAGTTTTGAAATGTTGTTGAAAGTTTGCTTCTTTCGGTGCATTTGATTCCTTTTTTTTCCTTTTTGCTTTATTGATTTGTTTGATTCATTGTTCTTGTTGTTATGAGAGATTCATATATGTTCTTGGTGCTGCTAGTGTGAATGGCATTACAGTCACTTTTATGTTTCACATGAAAGCTTGATTTGTGTTGTAAAGAATTCGATTTTGGTATTTGGAACTAGAACCTAGTTTATTTTTTTTATAATTATCGGTATCTAATTTATTGGCTGATAAATTCGGATAAGATATTGCTTAGATTCATTATGGGGCTACCCAACTCAATTACTCCATTCACTAAGTCAAGGTCATTTGAATTATGGTTTAGGGTTATTGGTATCTAAAATGAACGAGGTATAGATATAGACTGGAAACGTATCTAAATGAATGTTCTTGGCTGTGTAAATGCATTGGTATCAGGTTGGCTGCATGCCTTCAGGCCCTACTTTTACTGTTCATATATTATAAGATATTAAAATAAGTTTATACTAATATTTATATATCTTTATAATTAAATTTAAATATAAAAATATTTACATGGAAATCCGCTCCAATGCCTTGCCCATTTCGTCTGGACGGGTTGTCCGACCCATGGACAGGTCTACATAACAGTTGTGTGTGCTTGAATCCAGGACTTGCAGATCCCAACCCTGAAATGGCTGGTACTACAAGCACCAGGCGAGTCTAGGTATCTGTTAGACCTATTTGGCTTATGGCTGAATCTACGTCCTCAAGAAGTACTCGTTTGTGTTGCCAACATTAGAATTTAGAAAATTAGACCAAGAATTTTGAACTTGGGACTTACTGCATGATGATTGCAATGTAATTGTTCTTTTGCTACATGTTTAGCTGTGTTAGAAATAGAGAATTCTTTAGAACCATGGTGTTTCGAAAACTCGATCACGTGTCGAAACACTGGCATCTTCTAGGTGATTGCATTGTGTGCTTAGCCAGTTAGGTGACTCCTCCCCTTTGTTCAATCCCTCTCATTTTTCTCTCATGGTCAATCCTCCTAAAAGTTTATTCATTAGGAACATATCTTACATGGTTTCAGAGAGTCGGAAGGCGGTTGATTCTCGAAAAGGGATATCAGAAGCGGGAAATCAATACGACGAACAGCAAGAATAAGATTAGAAAATTTAAGGAGTCGGCTTGGAAATGCGTTTATTTTCTCTCGGCCGAAACTCTGGCTCTCTATGTGACTTATAAGGAGCCCTGGTTTAACAATACAAGATACTTTTGGGTAGGGGCAGGGGACCAGGTTTGGCCTGATCAAAAAATTAAGTAAGCTTCATTAACAACATTTCAATGAATCCCTTCCTTTTGATTCGAAGATACGAGGAATACAGCTTTATGAACTCAACAGACTTGAATCTTGTTTATTTTCCAGATTGAAATTAAGGGGACTTTATATGTATGCTGCCGGGTTTTATACATACTCTATATTTGCTTTGGTATTCTGGGAAACAAGGCGTTCCGACTTTCGAGTCATGATGGGTCATCATTTTGCAACTGTCACCCTCATTGTGCTATCTTACGTTTTAAGGTATGCTTTGGGAGACTCTTACTCTAATATAGAGTAGTTGTTTCTTTTCCTTATGCCGGTTCCTTGCAGATTCGCTCGTGTTGGTTCAGTTGTTTTGGCACTTCATGATGCCAGTGATGTATTTTTGGAGATAGGGAAGATGAGCAAATATTGTGGTGCCGAAAGGCTTGCTAGCGTCGCGTTTATAACTTTTGTTTTGTCTTGGATCTTACTGCGCCTCATGTACTTCCCGTTCTGGGTCCTATGGAGTTCAAGGTTAGTATAAGCTCATGTCTGATACATATTCTCTGCCCAATTTTTATAAGGTTTCCTTTTAACTTAAGTATTTGAGAAACAAACCCGAACCCGAAGCCGTACACATAGCTCTCAAGTCACGGGGCGAGAAAGCAACTGTGAAAAAAGTAAGACTTATTTCTCTCTTGTATGACAGTTATGAAGTTGTGCAGATAGTGGACAAGGATAAGCTTCCTGTGGATGGACCAATTTGTTATTATCTGTTCAACACACTTCTATTTTGCCTGCTTGTTCTTCATATTTATTGGTGGGTACTGATGTATCGAATGCTTGTCAACCAAATCCAATCTGGAGGCAAAATTAGTGAAGATGTTCGATCCGGTAAGTACAGCATATATGTATAAATGTATGTATGAATCATATATTGGCTGTTTTATATTCAATTCAACCTGTTTATTATCTCTGTACAGATTCAGAAGATGAATATGAATATGAACACGAACACGAACACGAAGATGGATCTCGAAAGAAGAAATAGGCCTTGGAAGGACTCATGAAAAGGTAATCTTACTTCTACTTGAAAGCCTAATAATACTCGGCGTTTCAAGAGGGAAGAAGAATAGAACTCACAGATTTGATCAGCAAAAACAGTTATCAAGACCTTCGAACTTTGGTTCAGATTTATAACCATCATCGAAATCCCACATTTTGATCAAGTGCACAGTGAAAAAACACATTGCTTTTGTGTAAAGTTTCGGTATCGTGTTCTTTTTTTTTCTGTAAGCTGAGAACATGTCCATTTTCAGTAAAAAATGATGGAAAGGGCTCTTTGTATGTCCTGCAAATGGAGGACAACCTTGACTTAAAAACCATCTATATTCTTTGAAGCTGAATGAAATACATACATTTCCTTGCAATCGAGTAAACTTTATATTGTCTTGCAATGAGGTACCGAAGCATTTCCAAGAGTACCAATTCCGGAGAAGTTTAGTTGATAATTTTTTGTTAGGCTTTGGCACCTTCACAATATTGGGTTTAGTGATTACGAAGAAACCCTAATTCATCAACTCAAAGATAACTTGTCAATCATCGTAAAGTTGAGTTCTGTTTCGTTGACTGTTGTTATTTCCGAGTTCATCACATAGTAAATTTATCGATTGTCGATTAGATGAGCTCGGACAGTGTTTGTGTTTGTAAACTTGAGTTTCGAAACATGTGTTGTAAAAAAATATAATACAGTTCTTGATCGCAGGACGAATAATAAACATATTGATGCAAAGATTGTCGAAATGCATTAATGCATATGAAGTATCGACTGCTATTGGGATGACTATAAGATTTTTCTTATTGTTTTGTCTTCCGAAAATCGAATATTTCGGACAGGCTACCACCTTCCTTCTCCATGTGAGACTAATCTTGCACTTCAAGGATGAAGATCATGAACACGAGGAAGAGTAGAATTGTTCAAACACTTTACTTCTTTGCCAAGCAACAGCTCTTCATCATACACGAAAGTGAGATGAATTCCAATTTGGCAACTGGATTTAAAGCATTGGTTTAACCTAATATGTTCAACTAAACATGTCTATGTTGTATAATACATTATCTTAATTCATTCATTCAAGAAAGCGCCATGCATTCTATCTTGGCATGAGATCCATTAATTGGCTAAGTGGTTAATGTTTGAACCAAACCATAACAGATATGAAATCTAAACCCAAGATCTATATATATGTCAAATCATTAAGAATAAATACTAGATTTGCGGAAGCGTACCTGAATCCATTGGTGGAGATTTTTCAGAGGGTTTGATCTTCCAAGATGATAGATTACCTCTTGGCACACAACTCTCAGACGGGGAAAAGAGATATGCAAGTTAACCTATATCTCGGGGACCACTACCCTTTATATAAACTGAATTAAAACAGTTTATTAATATTTACAACTCTGCCCCTCATTGAGTTATAAATCTAACTTATGGTATCTACACTTTTAATTCCATGACAATTTAGTACCTATAACACGTGTAACATAATTGGTCACTTAATTACGTGTTAAACTTTATAATAGCAACGTACATTATACATATGTGCCCACTATTATTGAATTTTAATCCAACAATCTCCCACTTGGGCAACATGTGTTACACGACAAATGTACGACCTTATGAGCTCAAAAATTTGCTATCATGTAATAGGTATTCTATAACAATCTCGTCCATCAATTATATCCATATAGGATCAAAGCGGTCTTTGCCATATCAATCATGATTGGACCCATCAATGGTCACGTATACAAACATAATCAAATGACATAGATCAATCATGGATGCGTAGCATGGAAATTACATGTAAATGTGAACCGAACATGCCTATTTCCAATCTGGTCCTCTTTAAGCATAAGTGAGGTCCTTATCCAAATAAGAAAAGAGTGAATTAATGAATACTTTATTTACGATCAGAAAATAACCAAATACATAAATGTCGAAAATAAACATAAACATAAAGTGAACAAATAACAAACTCCCACTCAAACAATAATATCCTTCAATGATGTAACACCCATATGAGCAGTGTGCTCATGAAAGACCTTGGGTGGTAAACCTTTTGTGAGCGGATCCGCTATCATAGAGTTTGTCCCAATGTGTTCTATGGATATTTGTCCACTTTGCACTCTTTCTTTCACAACTAGGAACTTTATGTCAATGTGCTTTGACTTAGACGAGCTCCTATTGTTGTTGGAATACAACACTGCTGATTTAATGTCACAAAATAATTTAAGTGGTCTTTCTATATTCTCCAAAATACGCAACCCAGTGACAAAATTTCGCAGCCATATTCCATGATTAGATGCCTCGTAGCATGCTACAAACTCTGCTGCCATAGTGGAAGAAGCTACAAGTGTCTGTTTGGCACTTTTCCAGATATAGCTCCACCACTAATGATAAATATAGCCTGATGTAGATTTTTGTTATCTTGACACCCAAAGCAAAATCAGAATCCGTATACCCTACGACCTCCAAATGATCTCGATTTCTGTATGTGAGCATACAATCTTTTGTTCTCTGAAGATACCTCATAACCCTCTTGGCTGCTTTCCAATGGTCCATACGGTGGTTGCTTGAGTATATCGCCTAACATCCCAACAATGTACGCAATATCCGGACGCGTACATACCGAAAGCATACATTAGACTCCCAATAGCTGATGTATAAGGAATCTTATGCATTTCTTGAATTTCAAGATTACTTTTAGGGCATTGGGCAAGACAAAACTTGTCTCCTTTAGTGGCAGTGGTGTCTATTGGTTTACTATTTTGCATGCCAAACCTTTTAAGTACTTTATCGATATAGTTCTTTTGTGACAATCCAAGAATACCTCGAGATCGATCTCGATGTATCTGAATTCCTAAAACAAAAGAAGCGTCCCCAAGATCTTTCATTTCAAAATGCTTAGATAGAAATCTCTTGGTTTCGTGCAGTAAGCCTATATCATTTGTGGCAAGCAAAATGTCATCGACATATAAAACCAAAAATATGTACTTACTCCCATTAAACTTGTGATACACGCAATCATCAACAATATTCATCTCAAAACCGAACGAGACAATTACTTGATGAAATTTGTGATACCATTGACGAGAAGCTTGTTTGAGTCCATAGATGGATTTTGTTAATTTGCAAACTATATTCTTTGGGTCTCCCGACTCAAAGTTTTTTGGTTGCATCATATAAATTGTTTCTTCAATTTCTCCATTGAGAAACACAGTCTTAACATCCATCTGATGTAACTCAAGATCAAAATGAGCTACAAGTGCCATGATTGTCCTAAATGAGTCTTTCGATGAAACTGGAGAGAAAGTCTCTGAAAAGTCAATGCCTTCTTTTTGAGTATAACCTTTAGCTACAAGACGTGCCTTATACCTATCCACATTACCATTTGCATCCCTCTTGGTTTTAAAAATCCATTTACAACCAATTGGTTTTGCACCTTCAGGTAATGGGACAAGTTTCCAAACTTTATTGTCTTGCATGGATTTATACTCTTCTTGCATGACATCAATCCACTTTTGAGAATTAATACTTTGCATGGCCTGATGAAAGTTGATCGGATCATCTTCCATCATTCCATTATCATCCTCATTTTCTTAGAGAAATACAATATAATCATCCGGAATAGCATTTCTCATTTCTCTCGTGGATCTCCTTAATGGCACTTGTTCTTGAGGTTGCTGAGTTTGCTCTTCTGGAACAATTACCTCATCCTGAATAAGAGGGAGCTGTTCGACATTGTCTTGTTGAGGTTCTGGATTCACTTCTTGATTGATGATCGGTATAGAAACTTGAACATCATCGAAAGTGATAGTAGGAACTGAGTTAAAACTCAATTCCTCCTCAAAGACAATGTCTTTTACCTTATTTCTCCCTCCAAACTCAACATCCTCAAAAAATATTGCAATTCCCATCTCAAAAATATTCTTAATTATGGGATCATAAAATTTATAGCCCCTAGATCGCTCGAATAACCAATAAAGTAGTCGCCATCGCTTTGTTTTGGAGTCCAATTTCTTTTCAAGTGGCCTATAAGGCCTTGCCTCAGCTGGACATCCCCAAATGTGAAAATGCTTTAGAGTGGGCTTTCTACCCACCCAAAGCTCATAAGGTGTCTTTTCAGCTACTTTAGTGGGTACTCTATTCGGATGTACGCTCTTTGTCTTTAATGCTTCTCCCAGAGTGACTCGGGTAAGGTAGAATGAGCAATCATACTTCTTACCATATCCTTAAGAGTCCTATTACGTCTCTCAAGCAACACCATTCATACTAGGTGATCTTGGCATGGTGTCTTTGTGGAACAATACCGCATTCCTCTAGGAACTTTGCAAATGGTCCGAACGTTGTTCACGATCCATCATATCTACCGTAGTACTCACCACCACGATCGGATCAAACTTTTTAATCCTTTTGTTGAGTTGATTCTCAACTTCACTTTATAGGATTTGAACACGCCCAAAGATCGAGATTTTTTTCATGAATGAGATATAGGTACCCATAACGTGAGTAATCGTCTATGAATGTTATGAAATATTGTTGACCATTCCAAGATGCCGTAGGGAATGGCCCACAAATATCGGTATGAATTAATTCTAAGACGTCAGAGAACGATTGGCACCTAATCTCTTAGTTTTGGTCTGCTTTCCCTTGATGCAATCAACACAAACATTAAAGTCTGTGAAGTCAAGGGACTCTAAAATACCATTAGACACAAGACGCTCAATCCTACACTTTGATATATGACCTAAGCGTTTATGCCATAATGATGCTGAATTTTCTTTATTTAATTTTCGCTTAGTACCACGTGATTCCACATGCAAGGTTTCATTATAGGATGCAATTGTATCTAACAAATAAAGGTTGTCATAAGCATTTAAATAACCAGTTCCAACAATACTTGAATTTAAAGACAAAGTAAACTGATTGTTTCCAAATGAACAATAATAACCAAATTTTTCCAACAAGGAAACTGAAACTAAATTCCGCCTAAAAGACGGAACAACAAAAGTGTCTTTCAAATCCAAATAAAAACCAGTTCCTAATAACAACCTAAAATGCCTAATTGCTTCCACTTCCACCGATTTTCCATCGCCCACAAAGATGTTTCTTTCACCGTCACTTGGCTTTCGGTAGCTCAGGCAACCCTGCATAGAAACACTTATGTGAGTAGTAACACCAGAATCTAACCACCAAGTGTTTCTAGGTACTGAAGCTAAATTAACCTCAGAACAGACCAAAGTAAGATTCATCCTTTCTTTGCACGCCAATGCGTGATATTTGGTACAATCTTTCTTCATGTGTCCGGGCTTGTCACAAAAGAAACAATTATTTGGAACATTCTCTTGTTTCTTTTGAGCTGGACCCTTATGACTTCATTCTAATATTTCCTTTTCTTGCCCTTGTCTTTAGAGGCACTAGACAAATGAGCACTTTCAGTTTTTTCTCACGCTTCAACCTTTCTTCCTCTTGAACACAATGAGAAATGAGCTTATTTAGAGTCCACTTCTCCCTTTGTGATTATAACTAATTTTAAATTGGTTAAAACGTGCAGAAGCGATACCAAAACCATAAAGACGAGTAAATCATCGTAAAAACTCGATCTTAAGTGCCTTAAGTTTTGAAGCAATATGAGACATTTCCATAATGTACTCCCTTATATTTCCTTGACCCTTGTACTTCATAGACATCAAAGAATTCAGAAGTGATGTCATCTCAACCTTATCGTTATTAATAAAACGTTGCTCAATATTGTCAAGGAAATCCTTAGCCTTTGAATAATTTCTTGATTCTGCACCCTCTAAAGGTTTCGAATCTTTGTGTTTCATGATCATCAGACTCATGCAATTAGAACGTTCCCACCTCTCAAAATCCCTTTTTGCATCAGGGGTGCTTGCCGCAGTGAGAGGTGCAAGTTGTTCTTCCCTTAACGCAAGGTCTATGTCCATACAGCCAAGCACTATCAATAAGTGCTTTTCCATTCCTTGAAATTCGTCCCATTAAGCATGGGTATAGAATTGACATTAGCAGATATTGTGGCAGCAGAAGAACTAGCTGAATATAGAACAAAAGAATAATAAATAAATAAATATGCTCAGACCAATAATTCATAAGTAAACATATAAATTAAAAATAATGACTAATTCCCCTCAAGATACCAAACACAACATTAATATCAAGTCTTTGGACAGTAATATTAACTGTAAGCGGTACTCTTGTTGTAGTAATCAAACATTGACAATAAACTATGTCGAACAACAAGTTAATCTTTGGACTAACATATTGTACACATAAATTACCTTATAATTGTCACACATTTATCACCACAGGTGTTATTTGAAATTCGGCCAAATATTAATTTTCCTTTGGGCCAATTAATAAACGCATGAATTACAAAAACACAAGCATCTTGATATTTTAAATAAGTTAATCTACGCAGAAGCGGTCACTTTGGTGACATTGTATTTCAATTAACCGACTAAAATATTAGACATAGCCAAAACTTGAATTTATCTGTTTCCAATATTTATCTTAATACCTAATGATCAAAACTAATTTTTTTTTGATCCAATCAAATTGAATATATATTTTAAATCAAATACATACCATAACTTAATCTGTACCAAAATCTAATTAACTTTTATCCCGACATGAATTAAATGGAAAATATATGATCGGCAAAAACCTAACCACCGTGTTCGAATCCAACACGAAACCGAAACAAAACATGCAAGCATTGAATTTCGAAACAGAAACATAGTCGGAATTTTGGTTTCACTGCTAGTTGGGTATACTAGCAAAGCTAAATAAAACTTAACCATGCTTTTAAACAGAATAGCATTGATAGGCACGTGTAGAAAAAAAAACTTTATTAACCTAAACAAACATAAGCCTTTTGCAGTAATTAATCGAATATCGATTAAAACAAAATACACGTATTTAACCATCACATAAATCAAGATTGCAATAATATCTAATTGCAATTATATATTCAGTATACCCTAAAACCGAAACAAGAATGATGGACGCAAAACCCTAAAACCTTATAAACAAATCAATTCAGAAAAATAATAGAAAATAATTGATTCTTAATGATCCAACATGGCGAGTCTCTGATGCCACTTGTTTGAACCAAACCATAACAGATATGAAATCTAAACCCAAGATCTATATATATGTCAAATCATTAAGAATAAATACTAGATTTGCGGAAGCGTACCTGAATCCATTGATGGAGATTTTTCAGAGGGTTTGATCTTCCAAGATGATAGATTACCTCTTGGCACACAACTCTCAGACGGGGAAAAGAGATATGCAAGTTAACCTATATCTCGGGGACCACTACCCTTTATATAAACTGAATTAAAACAGTTTATTAATATTTACAACTCTGCCCCTCATTGAGTTATAAATCAACTTATGGTATCTACACTTTTAATTCCATGACAATTTAGTACCTATAACACGTGTAACATAATTGGTCACTTAATTACGTGTTAAACTTTATAATAGCAACGTACATTATACATATGTGCCCACTATTATTGAATTTTAATCCAACAGTTAATGATGTTTATGTTGTTATATTTTGTATGGGTTCTAATCCCGACATTTTCTTTGAGAATATAATTAGCTCTCTACTTAATCAAAGAAAAAGAAGAATTGTGCCCCATTGTGTTTGAGATTGTGAAGGAAGAAACGAAATGTGAAATGAACGCCGATCCTCATAACTCGAAAAGAAAGCATTTGCACCTTATTGGTGCCCTTATGTATACCCCAATATAAAAAAAATTAAATCATACAATTTAACTCTAAAACCCTAAAAGTAAACTTTACCCATTAAATTCTAACCCTAAATTCAAATTTTAAATGTTGAAACATATATAGAGACACAAAAAAGAGACGAGAATTTTTATTCTCGAAACTGTAAGCATGGGCGGAGGTACTATAAAAACTCGGGGTGCAATTGACCCTACTTGATTTGTTGGGGTATGAATTTGTTAGGGTATAAGGTCAACAATATTATAGTAGTGGTATGAGAATCCCCTATATCTCATACTTCACTCTTACCTCACTATATGAAAATTCTGGCTCTGCCACCGACTATAAATAACAATTTGTATGATGATCTAATTTGATACTCACCCGAGTTGAAGATTTGTCAAGTTTCCAATAGTATAACTGTGGTGTTTCGTGCACTAATCAGCGAAAGTCCCATGGTTTGATAAAAGTAGACAAAAGATGAAAAATGTGATAAAAACTCGAGGGGTTATGCTGGAGATTGTCGACGTTAATGTTCCATATTTTAAGTATATAAAATATCGTTGTAAAAGTTTTATAAAGTAAAAAATAAAATTACAATTTTATAATTTGAATCTTTACTTTTACCCTTTAAAAACATGCCTCAAAATTTTCAATTTATTATATTTTTTTCCAACACATTTTTAACCTCCATTTTCATTTTCATGAACGAAAACTTTATTAGACCGAGACTATTACCAATATGACATTGTAAAGTTAAATTTATGTTTCAATTCAAACAAATCACTTTCAGCTCACCCCTTCACGTAATGATTTAATTTAACATAAATAAAAATCTCTAATTTTTATTAAAAATCTATTTCCGCCTTCTAACTTTTTATAAATTTTTCATCTAAAATTTTATAAGTTCGTCTCCCTAACATAAAGTTTTGTATCTGTCCATGATTGTATACAATATATTGATAATTAATGTGATTACTTTTTAAAAACAATTCTACATATGTTTTGTACCCCAAATATTATACATAAATATTTCAAGAAAAATATAGAAAATAAGTAAAAAAATATATAAAATAAAAAGAAATATTTATTTGAAGATTAAATTGATGTAACTGGTAACATAACACGAATCGCATCGGCGGGAACATATGAAAGTTGCGTTCATTTGTATTTATCGAGAGAATTGTTGAAGAAAAAAACAAGGGAAAGTAGAACCGTTGCTGTAGGAGTAACTGACGCCTAAACATGTGGTTGAAGTGAACATTTTTTTAGGTTAATTATTTGATAAGTTGATGATGGAATTTGTTTTTTTTATAATTGTTGTTATTAGTTTATCAACCGACTCATTTAGATCAGATATTACATAAATTAATTATCATAACAATTTAATTATTCTATTCACAGCGTTACAATTTAAATATTTAACTTTATTTAAGATATATTATATCTCATTTTACTAAACTAATTAATATTTTATCGTAAATAATTTTGATCTCAATATGCGTTTCAAAGTAATATTTAATTAATATCACATGACAATGAATAATGCTCATGTAACACCCTTAACGTATATTCGTGAGCCGAACATACATTAAATATGTTACAGAGTCATTGAAAGAAATCTTGACTTGTAATTTTTTTATACCAAAATTCATCTTGCAGTTTAACCATTTCTCGGTTTTAATATTAAAACTATGTCAGTCTATTGCAGCTAGTTATGACCCTGAATGGTTTTATAAAATTTATAAATGTGTTAATGAAATAAAAATATAATTCAGGGAGAAAACTATGTACCCTGCCTAGACCCTTTCTTGATTTTAAAATTTCTACACGATTAGGGTTAAACTATACTTAATTGTATCGTAAATCATAATTATTTGTAGTAACCATATTCTAAGTTCATCCATTCGTAATAATACGTAAACATATTATAACTTAAGTATACAAAACAATTTGTCTCTTTAAAACTTGTATACACACACATGTACATGCCCACTAGACATCAACCATAATTTAAAGATGTACATACCGTGCTTACTAAGGTAACTTGATTTTCCAAATTAATAGCTCATTCTTGCCAATCTACGTGGAAGAACCTACGTGTGAAATAGCACACGCTAAGTACGAACTTAGTGAGGCAATAATCTCATTTAACAAATACAAGGTAAAGTACTACTTATCATGTGATATCATATCAAGTTCTCTACCTAAGATAGGATAGTACTATCTAGGTTTCCATAGTCACTAGACTTTCATGTTCATTTTATAAATTCCTAACTTGCTCATGGTTCCAATGCTTTATCATCATAAAATGAGTCATATACATGGTATGTTTCATAAACAGAACATAATTCACATAAGTAACATGATACACATACATGACATGATTTGCATACATAACATGATTTATATACATGACATGGTTCATATACGTAACATAATTCATATTCATGGCATGATCCACTTATATAACATATTTCTTATACGTGACATATTTCATTTACATGACATGATTCTCATACGTGGCATAATTCATATACATATTTTTATTAATATACATGACCTAATTAATATACATAACATGATACGTGTACATGGCATAATTCATGTGCGTAACATAATTTGTATACATAGCATAATTCATATGCATAGCATATTTCTTATATATGTGACATACTTCGTATACATGGCATAATTCATGTGCTTGGCTTGATTCATATACTTGGCATGATTCGTATACTTACATATTTCATATACATAACATGATTTATTTACGTGACATGATTCCTTTATCATTGCCTAAAGTACGCTATACGAGATCGAGGTACGCGAGTCATCTTGAAATGACATCGTAGTGTCTAACGTAAACGTAAAGATGAGTACGTACTCATGGACGCTCTTTGCTCCCCATAAACATAAAGCACCTCGACAGTGCACTCGGGCACAGTGGGCGTAGATCCCCAGGGTGCATGTGACACAATCATTTTGTCACCATGTCTTTTTGATAACTTGAACATGAGGGTGCAGCTGCTAAGGACTCTATGGCATGCCAACTATACCATGGACTCTCATACTCAATACTTGGGCATTTCTTTTATTATCAATCAATCATCATAATCGATCATATAAATAAACATTTCATGTTTCATACTTCATCATAAATAGTCATGACAAACATCAATCATCATCATTTCTTAGAAAAATAATTCATACTTCATATTCCATGTAATATACTTTTATTACAACCTGCAGTATCTCAACATATATGTAAGGCAATACTATTTTTAGGTGTATCTTGTTCCATTTTAACTTGTTTCATTTTAATCTTGTCATTTTCCATATCTCATGTATGCATAATGCATCATTATTTATGCAAACAATCATTCGCACCTGATATTCCATCAACCTTGCCATGTCGAGCAATGTATTTTATCACATATTATAGAGAAATACAATGTCATTTTCAACATAATGCAATTATATAGAAATACAATATCATTTTAATTTAAGGTCGACTACTCGCAAGTCTTCCTAATTTCATTTTAAAACATATAAATGCACTCACCTTGGCCATGAATAGTGTGCCTCACAAATCTTACTCGAGGTTCTTATCTTTCTTTTTATCACTGGTTCTCTTTCGATCTCTTTTGATCTCTTTTGAAACTGTATAAGATCAATTGAACATATACATTATCATTCTCGCATTCGACTTAAATCTAACATTGCTAACTTGATTCTTAAACATATTCTATTCGAATATAAATTTTTCTGAAAATTTCTCCAATATTTCACATCATTGCCGAAATGGTCCCTAAGTCTTTAGTGACCATTTTGAACAATAAATAATTGTTCAAACCCATTTTGAACAATTTACATAATTAATTACTTACTTTGGACTATTCCCTTTTTAGTCCTTAAACTTTATCAAAGTGACATTTTAATCACTACTTCACTTTTGTACATAAATTCATGTACAAATAAACCATTCATTTTTTCTAACATTCTTGAAATTTTTCCTTGAACTTTTAAACTTTATTCACTTTGGTCCTTCACACATTCTTCATTTCGAAATAAGTCCCTTATCTTTCCTTTCTTAACATTTAATCCTTTAACTTCCATAACATGCTTGAATCTTCAATTCTATCAAATTTCTATAAATTCAAGACCAATCCCTAAATTTTCTTAAATTGCCGAATTGGTCCTTCAACTTCCAAAATTTTTCATTTTGGTCTCTAATCACAATTTCAAGCCATTTTAATCATAATTCATCAATTTAAGGCTAAAATAAAATTTACAATAATTTCCCCTATTTTTTCCAAAATTTTGAAATGATCCCAAATTTACAACTTGGGAAATTATTCAACATATCATCAAAATAGGTCCCCTAACATCATAATTCAATCAATTTCATCACCGATTTAGCTTCCTAACCAAAACTCCCAAATCTTAGGGTTAGGGTTTATAACTTCAAACATGGAATTAATCCAATTTCAACTTGATTCCATGTTTATAACATTAATTCTACACAAAATAACCTTAATTTCATCATCTACTTTAATTCCTACAATCAATCTTCATCCATAAAATAAACCAAACTTGACATTTATCATGCAATATTACTATCAAAATGAAGAGAATCAAGTGTAGAATAATTTACTTAAATTAATTTTGCTTGAAACTTGTCTTGATTCTTCAATTTTGGACTTGAAAATTGAAAATTTTCCTTTCTACACCTTTCTTTCTTGCTTTCGAACAGCAGCTGGAAACTATAGATGATTTTTTATCATCTTTTAATCTATTTAATCAACTTGTAAAGTTAAATGAATTTTAAATTCATTTAACTAGTGAATTTACTAATTTGCACTTTAATTATAATGGCCAAGATTCAATCTCATCAAAATCAATGGCCATGATTCAATCCATGTGTAAATCTTCTTCCAAAATTGCCCTCACTGTTTCAAAATATTTCAAAAAAGCCATTCATGGCAAATGTCCAATTTGCCCTCCAACTAGACTTTATTTACTAGCAAGACTTGAGAATTGTCATTCCATAAAAATTGAACCAAATTGGTTCCATTCTAACCAGCCCCTTGCCTAAATATCATTAAATTTTAATTTATGATATTTATTCGATCCAAATATTCGAATTTCATTTATTACGATTTCCAATTTTTCTTTCTTTGAGCTTTATAACTACCCCATCATATTCTAACTAAATCTAGTTAGAATCTCATCAACATTAACAAAATATTCATAAATTAATATTTTATGAATTTTCCATAATCTTTGGAACTGTCTTCAAAATTTCAATTCGATCCGATATACAAAATACTTCTACTACGATTTTACCTTTTCCGAACTATTGGATTTATCCCAAAAATTCTATATTTCCATATTCGGGAAATAAACTCTATTTTCCCATAAAAACTTCCTTTTCCAAGGACTTAGACTGAATTTTCCTAACTCGGTCTATTATTCCGATAATTATCGGAAATCTTCATAGAATAAAATTTCTCTTAGGATTCCTTTATCGATAATCCATACGAATTTTCTCTACTCTTACCGAGTCCAAAATATCGATCAGAAACACTTTTATGGGACCTTCCCGGAGGTCACCCATTCTAATATTTCTCTGGCCTGAGCATGCTTAACAATTTTATTCGATCCAAAATCAAATAATATAAACCTCGTATGAAAAATCCGGTAACACAGAAATACCACCCTTGGGGTGAACTATTCATTTGCGGGGTTAAATTACATAAATTTTCAAAATTACACTTTGGTCCCTAAACTTTTCCAAAGTTTACACTTTAACCCCTAAACTTTCAAAAATTACATTTTAGTCATTAAGCAAGAATTGGGATATTACAGCTCATTTATTAAAAGAGTTAATTGTATCACATGTCTTTAAACTATGGCACTTATTTTGAATTGGTTCACAAACTTTTGAACATTTAAATCTCATCATCAAACTATGACCCTTATTTTAAATACCCATCCAAACTTCATCCCCAAACCATGACTCATTCTAAATTGATCCCAAACTTTTAAGCGTTCTAATTCCATCCGTAAATTATTAGTATATGTTGATCATATCTTATGTTAATAAAACTTTTGTAAAAATTAGTATTAGTTGTCATGTAAACATTGATGTTTATTATGTGATAATTTGATGTCGCATAAACGACAATTTGAGGATGAAATTGAAACGTTCAAAAGCTTGGATCAATTTAAAGTGAGGGTCATTGTTTAGGGATAAAACTATGACATTCAAAAGTTGGGGATTAGTTTAGAAAGAAAGTCGTAGTTTGAAGATAAAATTGAAATATTCAAAAACTGAGATACCAATTTAGAACGAAGATCATAGTTTGGGGGCGTACGGTGCAATTAACTCTTTATAAAAAAAAAATCAATGTCATATATTCGGAGACAGAGCTATGATATAACATTAGAAGGGGAAAATTAGTACACCTTTTTGAACAATTTTTAAGTATGGAGGGGAAGGAGAATTTTGCTCCTACTGAGTTTTGAACCTACAACCTAGGGAAAAGAGAGGATGTCAACTAAAAATTTTAACTACCTATTCTAGAGATTATTATTGACAAAATTTAATACACCTTTAAATTTAAAAAATTGGAGGAATAAATATTTTATTTGATTAGCATAAAAGATAAAATATTATTATATCAAAATATCTTTTGAGCTATCAACTTATAGACGACTTCGTCTCGATATAGGCTTAACTACAAAATAAGTGCCCAGACTGTGCCTCTTTTTTGCAATAGGTGCCTAAAGTATTTTTTGGCTGAAATAGGTGCCTAAAATTTCATTTTTGGCTGAAATATGTGCCTAACTTTTATTTTTGGTTGAAATAGGTGCCCAAGTAGGTGCCAAATTTGACTTTAAAACAAGCAAAAAATGAAAGTTTAGGCACCTATTTCAGTCGAAAAAATAGTTTAGGCACCTATTTCAGCCAAACTAAAAGTTTAGACACCTATTTCAAATAAAAAATACTTTAGGCACTTATTACAAAAAAAGAGACGTAATTTGGTCATTTATTTTATAGTTTAGCCCCCGGTACATTATATATTGGACAACAAGTATGTTATAATGACAGATTTGTGATTGATTGGCTGTGGAATACAACTGTCAACAATGGCACATACAAATCAGCAGCTCCTTACTTTTTATGTGGCTTAGACCACATAAGCAGTATCCGGTCAAAAAAAATTAGGGTAAATTAACTAGTTGGCCATTCAATTATTATGTTTGACCTATTTTAACTATCGAACTACAAAAATTTAAAATTTGATTATTCAATTATTTAATTGAACATATTTTGATTATCGGCCGTAAAAATCAAATAAAAGGTAACGTGGCTGTTAATAAAAATTTATATAACTACACATTTAGTCCATGTTAATTACTTATTCTATATCGTAATTTTAGTTTAAATTTCATCTTCTTCGTCTTCCCCCATATGTTTTGACCATTCCTGCTTTATTGTCTGGTTTTCTTCCGTCATGGGTATCTGCTGGACTAAACCTGCAAAGTGTGCTCATGCTTCTTCCACTAGTTTTCCAGGTAAGTCTAGAACTATTATGGGATTCTTTTGGGGGTCTAAATTTAAGATTTTCAACTATATATACGGTCTGGGTTTTGGGTTTTGATTCTTCTAAAACAAAGTTCCATGAGCATAGAGTTTCCATGGATTTTATAGTGAAGCGTTTCTCAAGTAACCATATGCTATTTTCGTTTTATCTGTCTCCATCATTTCACCTTAGAATGGTTTCAAGCAATGTTCATTTTCCATGAAATGTTTGCATCATAGGCATGTATATATACATATACTTTAATGAAGTTTGTGAATTGTGGGACATTGATCTAATCAGCCAAAAAAAAAAGAACTTTAGCTACATCTCATTTAACATTCTGTTGTTGCTTAGAGTGATGGTGGTGGTCATTAGGCTGATTTGCTGCTATACAAATCTTAAATGCACTTTTGTAATTAAACAAAAAAACAAAATTCAGATGCCCTTTCTTGATAATGGATTAATACCATGCAGTTTATGGATGAAATAGAAAGACTAATTTGGTTTGGCTGAGGTATTTTGAAGCTTGGCTTTGAGCAAACAAATGGCCATTCATTTAATAATATATCTTTTTTTTTCAATATTTCATATGAATGCAAAGGGGTTCCCTGCATGATCTGATCAACTATCTTCTTTTCCTTTTGGTGAAATTGGAACTAAGCACAGAATTTTGCATAATTCATTAGTAATACAGGATTATGGTCATTTTCTGGTTGTTTTTATTTATTTTGCTTCTGGATATGTATCAGACCAGTGGTCAGATGAATTTGTGTTGTTTTGTTATCTCGTAATGCAAATAATATTAAAATTTTGTTTATTTAATATATCTATTTTCATGTTTCTCTGGTGTTTTCGCGTGTTAAAGAACTGTGGTTTTGATATGGCTTTAGAAGTCAGTAAATTCTTAAATTCTGCTTTTTGCTGTTTAAGGTAGTGCAAAGACTCATAGTAACACAAAGTCGGAATCAACTTCTTCAACTCAGAAATCGTCTAAGGAAACTTCGAACAAACCATTCTTGGCATCAAAACCACACACACCTGTTTCCAGCAGTCTCAAGTCTTTCACTTTTAGTGATCTTAAAAATGCAACTAAAAACTTCCGGTCCGGAACACTTCTTGGGGAGGGAGGGAGGGAGAAAAGGAGAGTAGAGAGGGTTTTTAAAGTATGAGGTTAGTGTTGACTTGGGGGAAGGACGAGGAACTAAGAGAAGAATGATAAGAGAGTTGCTTGAATAAGGTTTGAGGGAGAGAGAAAAGGAGAATAGAGAGGGTTTTTAAAGTATGGGGTTAGTGTTGACTTGGGGGAAGAAGAGAGGATAGTGTGAGTCATCTTCCCCTTGGTTTGACACCTAATTATTAATTTATTTAATTAAACTAAAATTAAGATTAAATTAATAGAATAAGTATTTAACATGGACTAAATGTATAATTATACAACTTTTCATTAACAGTCACATTACTTATCCATTAGATTTTAACGGCTGATAGTCAAAATATGTCTAATTAAATAGTTGAGTGGTCGAATTTTAAATTTTTGTAGTTCGATGGTCAAAATAGGTCAGACACAATAGTTGGATGGTCACTCATGTAGTTTATCCAAAAAATTATTACATGGACATGGCTCACCATACTATTCGTTTTCTTAGTTAATAAGATTTGTTCATCTTATTTTCCTTTAAGGTGAATTTTTACCTCTTTTTATATGTAAATAAGAAGTGAGTAGTTATTTAGATTTTATTTTAAGATGGATAGATCTTATTAACTGGGATCATAGATGACGTAATGAATTAGGTCCACCTAATAATTTCTCCCGGTCAACTCATTCAAATGTACATAAATTATTCGTATACATATACGATTCATGTATACATATGTATCGAAAATTTACTCTTAATTCGGATTTATAAGCCCGAATTCTAAATGGGCTTTCTCCATTTTCAGTCTTTTGTATAGTTTTGGACCGGTTGTCAAATGTTTAGTTTTAGAGAGTGGGCTTCAAGCTCAATGCCTTTGCTTTCATTCTTTCGAAACAAAATAGAAAATTTAAAAATAATTAAATTTCTTTTTATTTATATTTTATGAAAAATGTTTTTTTTTAATTTGAGAACATATTTCCTATTCATACCAGTACTGTGCATTTAATAATAGTAAAAAAATATTGATGTTAAGATTTTATGTGGCAACTCAGTTATTAAAAAAGAAGAATCAATTAATTGCAAATAGACAGCTATATTCTCCAAGCTTTCAATTCATTTTGCATTATTTTTCATCACCCAAAACTACATAAATAATAATTATCCCCTCAAAATTGTTAAATGTTTTCATTAAACTTTCTAAAAAATATAAAAAATTTAATTAGAACCTCACGTTTAACAAATAAATTTCTCATTTAGTCCCTTAAAATTTTTGAAAATTTTGGTTAGACCTCTAAAAGTTTGAAACCTTTAATTAGTCCTCCTCAAGCTATACAATCAAGATCCGCCAATGATTACAACAATGGTGTCAACTGAACTATAATAAATATTTAAATATAAAAACATGACAAATTCTTTTTTTTTTTGACAAATCCTAATTTTAATCCTAATTCAACCTAGAGGTGGGGGAAGGGGGGGCTTTAGGGAATGAAAGGGTGCTCCTAGTGGGTTTAGAACCCGTGACCTAAGGGAAATGGGGAAACAAAGATGAGCAGCTTGGCCGACCTGCCAAATATACTTATTGTTCAGATTTTTTAAATATCTAGATCCAAGTGATCAAGTCCGACACTTCTTTTACACAACCTTTTTTTCATCCAAATTCAGTTTCTCCAACTTTGCCGGTCGACATTGAACCTTCACTGAAATGAGTTAAGGTGAAAACATGATTTTATAGTCAAAGGACAGGGTAATGGCAGGTTGGCAATTAGGCAAGTGGTGGTTGAGTAGGACATTAGTATTTAATTTCTCTGACCTTTTATGTTTTGGTCACATTAATTACAAAACGAAAGCTAACTAGCTAGCAGTTCAATTTGAGCTCCCTCACCCCTATATATCCCCCATTGTTCACTTCCTCTCAACTTAGCTTATTTCGAATACAAATTTATCGAATATTATATCTTAATGTTGTCTGTACGGATTAAGTTTGTATCGTCAACCCAGAGTTTCAACATGGAGATGTGTCTTTTCTCGGTTAAATTTCTAGTATTCGTGTTTTTTCTCTCCGAGAACGTTATACGATCGTACCAACAGGTTCCTATTCCGAAAGATTACGACCAAATGGAACTGGATGAAGCCTGTGGTCCAGAAAGCATCGCCTTTGATTGTAAGAATGAAGGGCCCTACGTTGGTGTTTCTGATGGGAGGATACTGAAATGGCAAGGGCCAAACCTCGGTTGGAAAGAGTTTGCCGTTACTTCTCCAAACAGGTAATCTACTTACTTCTCTGAGCAAGTATTTGTATCATGTACTCTTTACTTTTATAGCCCAACAATTAATTATACGTTAATATTTAGCGTAATTCTTTGATGCACGGATAGTGAATTTCTAAAGTTGTCACATGTTTTTTTAGGGCTCTAAACCCTAACATCTAAATTTTAAATTATAAAATCTAGGCACAATGTCAAAAAATGCACTTAACGTTTGACTGAATAATAATTTTGGCCTCAATTCTTTTTTCTTGAAGCATTTTAATCCTCAACGTTTCATTTTGGGTCAAATTGGCCCCTCCGTTTAAGAAAACTATCGGTCAACTGCAGACAAACAACTTGAAATGACTTGAAAGAATGAGACATCATCAGAAAAAAAATGATTTTATATTTTGTACAATTTTATAAAATTATTTTTTGACTATTATGTCATTCTGTCAACACATTTGTCTATGACATTGCTATATCTGTGTGCACTGCCATGTACATTTATAACATCATTTCAAGTCAATTAATGTTAGTTAGCTAACATGTTTTATCCACATAGGGAACATTTTGACTCAAAATAAAACGTTGGGTTAAAATATTTAAAAAAGAATAGAGGCCAAAATAACAATTTTGTTAAGCGTTAGGGATTTTTTGACACTATTCCTAAAATATATTCTCAAACCTTAAAACTTAACCACAAACACTAAAACCCTAATTTCTAAGCTCTAAAACTATACACTTGTGGAAAACAAGTATTTCACTGCCGGTGTATAAAATATTTTCCTTGATATTTATATTCAAATACACGAAAATATTAAAAATAAATCGTAAAAAGCTCTTATCTTACTCCATGCATGCAATATACAGTTCTTTAAATTTTAATTTTAACAGAACCAAACTTTCTATTTTTCTTTTGTTCTTAAATGCATGCATGTACGTAATATTTTGCTACGTAATCTTTTGCTTAAATATCGAGTTCGAAACTCACTTTTCCCAAAATTACAAAGACAAACAATTTGTTTCTTTGATAATAATAATAATAGTAATAATAATAATAATAATAATAATAAGGGTAAAATACATTGTTCATCACTCAACAATCTTTCCACTCCTATTTTGGTCACTCAATTTTTAAACTTTTCAATTTAATAATCGAACTTTATACATTGAATATTTTTTGTTACTCTCGAATATTTTATTATTATTTTCAAAAAATTTAATATTATTAAATATAAAAATAATTTAAAATAAATAATAAAATTATATTTTATTATTATTAAAATTTAAAAATATTTAAAATAATCTTCGCCGCTTGTAATCACCGTCGACTTTGAAAACCGATGGCCGTTTGACCCCAAATTGCACCGGGTGACTCATTTTGACACGCTAAGTCCGAATCCGGTGGTTGTTTTACCGGAAAATGTCACGAAACTCGTGAATTTCGACATAAACGTTTCGGGTTCCTCACTTTTGATCTCCTTTTCGTAGACTTCGGAGCACTTTTTGGCAAAATGGTGGTCGGATTCGGACTCAGGGGTGAGACAAAAGCGACCGATAAAATATGGTACCGAACGGACACCATCTACGCCTGTCGACGGTGGCGTCCGATGACAGCAAATAGTGGCCAGCGTGCAATTTGGTTTTACTTTTTGTTTATTATTTTAAATTATTTTATATTAAATAATGATAAAAAATGCCATGTCATACTAAAATAATAATAAAATATTTGAGTGACAAAAAATGTTCAATGTATAAAGTTCAGATATTAAATTAAAAAGTTTAAAAGTTGAGTGACCAAAATAGGAGTGAGAAGATTGTTGAATGATGAACGGTATATTTTACCCTAATTATTATTATTATTATTATTATTATTATTATTATTATTGAAAAAATGCAGTTTTGTTGCAAAGAAACAGATCGTTATCATAACAAAATTTTGTACGTAGCATTAAATTTGGCTGAATTCTTATTGGTGATTTCAGTTTGCCTTTGTAAATGAGAGGCCATCGTGTCAGGGGAGGATTCAAGATCATTACTGTTGTATAATGTAAATATACCGGAAATAACAACTCATTGTTCATGTCTGACGATAGGATGGCATTTGTGATGGATAAACAGGTTAAGATCGTAAATATTTTTTAATTTAGCTGAAGAGTCGTTAATAGTGACCGAGTTAAAACTCGGGATATAAACCAAAGTACAATTAATTATTTAAAAGAGAACAAAGTTTAAATAATTAAAAGTCGATAGTCCAAATAAGTAAAAATTTCATTATATTTTTAATAAAAAACTTGATACACAGACTTCAAGCTCTATATACCTTTATCTCTGTAGAACGATTTATTTGCGTCCGCTTAAATTTTATAGGATTTTCCTGTTAAAATTTTACAAATCCATTCCTTAACATAAAATTTTACGTTCGTTTCTAATGAATAGTGACCGACTGACCTCCTCACCATCATAACCGGTTTCTTTAACCACTAAAAATCATTATCCTTTCCGTTGAACATCAACAAACATATATATTAAATTTTTTAAAAATATAAAATATTTTTCTAAAAATAATTATAGCATCAATAAAATATACAAACATGATACTAATATATATAAAGATATAAAATTACTTGTCCTGTGTCCGTGTCGGGATAGGGGTGATAACGAGCCGAGCTGAGCTCGAACCCGAGTAGGCTCGGTTCGAAAATAGTACTAATAGGTTTGGCTCGAGTACAAAATTTTATGCTCGAGCTCGAGTAGACAACTTTAGCTCGGCTCGGCTTTAGCTCGGCTCGTTGCTTTCCTCAAATTGCTTTTAAATATTTTTATTAAAGTTTGAAAAGGCATAATGCCAAAAAAATGTCACTAACGTTTGATTAAATAGTCACTTTGACCCCTATTCTTTTTTAAAGCATTTAAACCAATTTTGGGTCAAAATGCCCACTCCGTGAATGAAAACTGTTAGTCAATTGACGACAAACAACTAGAAATGACTTGACAGAATGACATGTCAAAAGAAAAAATACTTTATATTTTATACAATTTATAAAAAAAATTGACTCACGTGTCATTATATAAAGTCAGCATCTTTGCCTATATGACACTGCTATCATGGTGTGCATTGGCATGTAGATTTGTCACATTATTTCAAGTCATTTACTGTTAGTTTGACTAGCTGTTTTTATCCGCATAGGGGATATTTTGACCCAAAATGAAATGTTGATGCTTAAATTACTTTAAAAAAAATATGGGCCAAAATGACTATTCAATCAAACGTTAAGGGCATTTTTTAGCATTATGCCTTCTGAAAAATAACATGTGAAAACCTACTTGAGAAAATATAATATTTATTTTTGAAGTCCACAAGTAACCATAGTACGTTTTTTAAATTATACAAGTACACAAGGAGAAGATGATTTAAAGTATTTAACCATGATAACAAGTTAACAACACTGAAACATAAAATGTATATGGAGTATATATATATATATTTCAAGCATGTTCACAAGCTTTTTAAGCCGAGCTTGAATCGACTTAACTCGATTTGTTAAGGTCTCGAACCAAATACAAACTCTAATTAAATTTATTCAAATCGAACTTTGACCAAATCGAATCTAAATAACTTACGAGCCGGTCACAATCATTATAGTCGGACAGCTCTTATTTTCCTGGATTAGGTTTTGGCTAGCAGGACAATCTCGTAGCCTTTAATTTTGATTCTGACAATTGATATTAACATACGTATTAAAAACAGAAACATTAAATGTTTTCTTTTTGGAAAATTAACCTAATTTGGAGAAAAAGTCAAAAGCTTTTAATACTAGCTATTTAATACATTAGCTGTCTGTTTGGTTATGAAAAATTAACCCAGTTTGAAAACTGTTTAACTTGTTGAGACAATAATATCTTTTATACAATAACTTATATTTAGTTTATTGTTCGATTAATTTAAATCGAGTACATAAAAATTTAGTATAAAGACCATTATTTTAATTTAATTATTTTTATTTACAATATCAAGATTTAATTCGGGACCTTACTTAAGGGACCAACTAATTTTATACAATAATTCTTCATTCATCTTTTTCACATTTCCGAGAATTTCTTACTCAAATAACTAAAAATACAATTATTTCCCTCTCTCTTTTTTCTCTTCCTTCATCTAGCATTATTTTCAACAAATATATTTTTTATTTTTAAAATTATATAAAGTAACTTTTTTATATACTAAAAAATAAAAATTGCAATTTTTTCGACATTTTAATTAGATTCATCAATTAGTTGATTTTTAATATAATTTAATATTGTATTTGTTGGGTTAGGGATAAGAAGGTGTGTGATGGAACAACAAATCCAGACCTCGAACCAACGTGCGGAAGGCCGTTAGGTCTAAAATTCAATAAAAAAACATGTGATCTCTACATCGCGGATGCTTACTTCGGTTTATTAGTAGTAGGTCCGAACGGAGGCAAGGCTCAACAACTCGTGACTTCGGCCGAAGGAATCCCATTCAAATTAACGAATGCTTTAGATATCGATACTAATACGGGGATGGTTTATTTTACGGATAGTAGCAATACTTTCCAAAGAAGGTATTCTTACTCTTAATTTTCATTTTAGCTTCCCTAATTCAACTCCTTATGATAGTAACAAAGAGTAGTAATCAACATTTTGGTTGTTGTAGGCACATTTTCTTATCAGTGTTAACCTTCGATAGAACCGGGAGGCTACTTAAATACGATCCTCGGACAAACAATGTGACCGTAATGTACAAAGGCTTAGCATTCCCTAACGGCGTAGCATTGAGTAAAGACAATTCGTTTCTTCTAGTCGCGGAATCGATAAAAATGAGGATCCTAAAGTTCGAACTCGAAGATGAATCAAAGGGTTATGTTATTAAACAATTTGTTCAATTATCAAGGACCCCGGATAATATCAAAAGGAACGAGAAAGGAGAGTTTTGGATCGGATTAAACAGTGGAAGAGAGGGAATTCAAGACGATCTGCTCAGGTTTAACATTGATCCCGTCGGAGTGAAGTACGACAGAGATGGGAAGGTTTTGAAACAGTTGGATGGGAACGGCGGGCTCACATTTACTTCCGTAAGCGAAATTGAAGAATTCAATGGGAAATTATACATAGGTTCAGTAATGAAACCTTACATCGGGATCCTATATGCATAGAAGGATTACTTATGTTTCATTATTTAATATATGTTTTTAATATATATGTGGATAACACTTTGACACATCGACGGTGTAAACTTCTAGTTTCTACAAGAGCCTTAGTTTTAGGATTTCGATACTCAATTTAAAGCGTAGGGTTTAGGAGTTTAGGTTTAGTAGTGTATAATTTATTGATTGTGAATATAATTTAGGGTTTAGAGTTAGAATTTAGAGTTTACATGTTAAAAAACCCTAAAGATATTACCCTAAAACTTAATCTCTAATCTTTAAATCCTAACCCAAACCCCTAAATTCTAAACCCCTACACCTAAACCCATAAACCCTGTACTGAGTTCCTAAACCCTAAAACTAAAGCGCTTGTAGAAACTAAAAATTTTCACTAACAGTATATTGGATATATATATATATATAAGTTTTTTCATATTGGATTTGTATTTGGTATCCAGTCATTTTAAAATTTTATGTATTTATAAGTTAATGTATGATAAAATTGTATTTTAATTATCTTAAAATGATAATATTTTCATTAATCCTTATAAATTATAAAGTTATAAATCAATATTGCGATATAATTTCATTTCGACCCTTGAAAATAATTTTAAAATTTGTCCCCATAGACTCCCTAAGCACAGTTAGTATATCTAATATTAGAAAAATCTTGTAAATTAGTAAAAATTATGGAAATAATATCATGACCATCTCTGTTACTAAATACGATTAAAAACATGTTACATCAAACTATAATATAAAGACTTATATTTTGATACATAGTGTTTTAAAAAGTTTAACATAATATTCATATTTAAATTATATAATCTAACATCTAAATCTCTAACCCTGAAATTCTAAATCATAAACACTAAGTTTTAGTTTTAAATTTTAAATTTTAAACCCTACAATCTAAATTCTTAAATCATAGATTTGACAACTTTATATAAATTTGAGTTTACACAGCTTATATATCAAAATTGTAAACTATTATTTATTTGCCTAAAACTCAATGATGTTTGTGGAACTAGCATAATAGAAATCTATGTCCTTTTGGTGCCCCTATTTATACCCCATGTTAAAAAGTTAGGTTTATGGTTTAGGATTAAAATTTAGTACTAGAGTAAAGGGAATTAATAGTATGATGTATTTTTAAGAGTTTAGGGTTTATGATCTAGAATTTAGGGTTAGAGTTTAAAATTTAAATTTTTAGTGTTAAGATATAAAAATAACACAAAAAAGAGACAAATTATTTTTGTTCGGATCTAGCATACGTTAAGCATGCCACCTCCCCCAATCATTCCTCACACCATGAACATGCTTGGTGGTTGGTACCAATGACCAGCTTTATTTCTTTTATTATTTCTTTTCATTCTTTTCTTAATTATTTGAAAGGTTTAAATTAAAAAAACTCAAAAATATAGATATGGCTAAGAAATTAATATTTAAAATGGGGTTTGACTTTTATTTCAACTTCTAGTACTCGAATTTTATTACGGTGTAATTTGCATCATATAAAAATTAGTATTACAATATAAATATATATTTTTTGAATATAGCCACTGAATTTTTATTATAACCATAGAATATATCACAATTACAACGCATTTAGGAAGGAAAATAATGGGACTAATCTACCCAAATTTTTTTACAATCCAAAAAACAAAGAAAAGTGAAAAACTTCAATGGAGATAAGCATATCATCAAAATTCAGAAACTTCTCGAATCTCTTTGTCTCTATCCAATCGAGACGCATAACGGATGAAAGGGGAGTGGTGAGCGATCCAAACTATTAGGCAGAATGTTCCGCTACCCATGACTTATTACATCGGCAAACAACCATCAACCGAGTGAGATCTAACTTTACATGACCACCGACAAAATCATAATAAAAAATAGCGCCGATTAAAATCTCTATGCGAGCAAGAAGCGACCGCTAGAGTATGCTGAATCAGGCCACAAGGACAGATAAAACAAACCACTGAACAAAGAAAACATTTCAGAAAGATAGAAAAAAACGCGTGTCACAAGGACAGAAAAAACACGTGCCATAAAGGTAGAGTTACTTATTAAAAAAATAAAAAAAATAAATAAAATAAAAAATCTAATGATCAATAACAAATACTAAAATTAACTATCGACCTCCTATCAAAAGGGAAAAAAGATTACAGTGAGAAGATGGTGAGCGGCGGGAGAGGATTTCGTGGGGTTAGATAAAACATACATTAGTTTCATTCATTATGTGTCTATATTTTAATTAGTGATGTCCCAAAGCCGCCCTTGTAGATAAAGGTGGAATCTCTCCATCAATGTTTTATTATACTTTGAATATTATACTTATCTTACTATTCTATCAATAATCATTTTCATCAAAATTATAAATTTCATCATTCAACTTTATTTTCATCACATTCGATTTGCTTTTATTTTAATCATTCAACCATTAAATAAAACTTGTAAGGGTGTCATAACATCCATTTGTGATGACATCGACTGTTTTTGTTAACATTACAACCACGTATCATCTTTATTTGTTTTCTTTTTTTTTTATATTATATGCTTTTCCAAATATAAAATTTTTATGATTTCATTCATGTGTCACACCAATATTGGAATTATCGTTCTCTGGCTTCCATATATAAGGTGTAAATGAATAATTTCAATTATAATAAAGTGTTAAAACGCACAAAAATATATATATCGATGTTGGTGAAATGTTACACATCTAGCCTGGCATAATCATAGTTGTTATAGTTTTGATTTTTTTATAATCATTAATATTTGATTTATTGGACGATTAATTTAGATCGAATACTATAAAGATTAAATATGAGGATGACTTTCTTAATTCGATTTATTTTATTCACATTGTTTAAATTCAAACCTCTAATCTTAAGGGATCTAATGATAGTTTTGAGGGTTTAGGTTGTAAATTTACGTCTTAAATTATTTCATATTTCTATAAACAAGAATATCAGAACAGTTAATTTCCATTGGAAATTTCTAAGAGAAAAATGCCAAGAAAATTAGTCCTTCGATCCTTCATGGGATGGGGACGCATGCAAATGGATGCACCGGTACAACATGTCTTTGAAATTTAAAGTATATATCCTTAAACTTAAAACTCTAAATACTAAATTCTAAATTTTAGAACATAAACTCGTAAGTCCTAAACCGACCCCTAATTCCTAATTGGCATAATGTCAATAAATGATTATAACATTTGATTGAATAGTCATTTTGATCATTATTTTTTAAGCAATATAACTCTCAACGTTTCATTTTGGGTCAAAATGAGCCCTTTGCAGATGAAAACAATTAGTCAACTAATGGTAAAGAATTTAAAATGACTTGACAAAATAACACGTCATCAAAAAATAAATTTATATTTTAAATAATTTTATAAAAATATTTTTAATAGTTTGAGGAAGATGCTGAAAATTTGACATTCTTTAAGGCCAACACTGCAAAAGCTGGTTATATGACAATTTTTTGTCGTTCAGCTCATCTTCTTCCATTGACAAACAAAGTAGGTTTGTCACGTCATTTCAAGACATTTAACGTTAGTTGACTAACAATTTTCATCCGCAAAATGGGTCATTTTGACCCAAAATAAAATATCAAGGGTTAAATTGCTTAAAAATATGGACCAAATTGGCTTTCAATCAAACGTTAGGAATATTTTTTTGACTTTATGCCTCTCTAATCTTATAAACTTGTATAAATTTTAGTTTAGACAGTTATATGTCAAAGTTTTTCTCCAAATATAAGTACATAAAAAATGAACAGTAATAATGATATAGAAACTAAATTAAGGTTGGTTTCATGAACCATGTAAGAGATGCAAAAAGAAAGTGGACCAGGCGAGCTTTCCATCGATCCAATAATGGAAGAACATGAAGGAACATTGAGAAGAGAGTGAGCGTCGGCTAGCATTTAGAATGGGAAAAGAAGTCAATACTGAAAGAAAGATGGTGAAGAAAAGATCCAGGAAAAAAAAAAAAGTTGACAAAAACTCATGACAGATTGATGGATTTGGACATTATAATGATTCAAAAGACTTTTGTTTCGATGCGGGACTTCAAAAACACAGACGAAACCCTACTTCTGCAGTGCATGAACAATCAAAACTAGAAAAATATATGTACTTTACCATCTTAATCTGTTTAAGAGATTTCAGTTTTTAATGCAAATCATTTAGGTTTTATGAGTTTTCTGGTTCTGTCCAATCATTTCGAGTTTATTTAGGGTTTTTATGATGATGAAGATGAGCCATGAAAGAGGCAAAGCTGTGCAAGTTTACAAGGATAACGTTGGTCTTTTCCATGATTATTACAGAACATCGTCGGATGTTCGGTGTAAGGAACATCCACAACAATCTCCGGTCGGGGTATGCGTGTATTGTCTCGAGGAACGTTTGCTAAACTTGGTTTGCTCGGATTGTAGCGTTCACCGCCGCTCGACTTGTTCATGCTCGGAAATCGCCTCCGGCCGTCGAAGTTCATGCGGCGGTGGTGGTGGGGCCGTGTCTCGTTCTTGATAGAGAACGAACATAAGGAACAAGTTCCGAATCCAAGTAAATCAGAAGAGATGTTTTTAATCAAGAGAAGCAAAAGTAGCTGCGTTGAGATGAAGAAAGAGAATGGGTTCTGGAGGATTGGAAGATTGTTTAAGAAAAAAAAAAGAGAAGAAGACGGTAACACTTGTGGCAAGAGCGAAGGCGGCGCCGTCGGCCGGGGGTTGACGAGAAAAGTGATGATTTCTGGATCGTTGATTACACCGGAGTGTCGAGGTCGATGTCTCTTTGTAGTTTCCGGGGCGGTGGGCTTTTCGGATCGGATGATAGGACCGATTCGATGAACTTTTCCGGTGCTCGGAGATCCGGTTTCAATGCCGGTGATGCTGGGTTTAATGGTGCAAACAGGCGGGTGTTTTCACTGAAAGAGAGTAATTTTACCGGCGGAGACTATGGTTCCGGCTTTATCGATTTCCATGCCGAGTCTAAAGAGGGTAGCCCTGCACGTTCATGTCTGTTAACAATGGATGAAAGTGGGAACAGAAAGAGCAGGAGAAGTTTCAAAGGATGGCGATGGACGTTCAAAGCACCTGAAAAATGAAAATTTTGATCATAGATTTAAATTGCGATTACAACCGTGTTACAAACATAACAATTACTATTATAAGTATTGCGTACCGTTATTTTTTACAATAATAATTTTGAACGATATTATTTTTGTTATTTAACGTTTACTATTACGATAACATACCTCTGTTTGAATATCTAATCTTAATTAATTAATTCGGTTGAAATTCAATAGGCAAATATTTGGGAAAAAATTCAAATATCTGTCGCTGTGTCATTTTCCTTGTGTTCATGTCTTCATGAATGGTTTGTTTTTGACAGCGAAATGTAATTTAATTATTCGTAGACAGCCTATTAAATAAGAAAGGCAAGAGCATGTTCATACGACAGTATCAATCTGGATGTCAACTTAGTTTTCAACCAAATTAATTTCCTTTCTTTTCAGGCAGTTGGATGTATAATTCAATTCCAACTACAAATCTTTATTGGATCTGTCAAAAATAGTTGGTATTCGAATTATAACCAAATTTTAACCTTTGATATCTAATTTATTAATCGAATAATCTAAATTGAGTTTTTGTAGAGATCCAATATCGAAACGATTTTATCAACTTAATTTTTTCATTTACAACACTAAGATTCAAACTCGTGACATTACTTAAGGAACTTAAAATCTTAATACTGATTGTTGGTGGTACATCTAATCACTTTTAATAGACGTTGTCTATCAAACATGAAATTTATTATTTAAATTTAAGAGGTTCTCTTATAAATAGTGTTTAATTATATATTTTTTTCATTTTCAAAAAAAAATTATATATTTTTTTGTTTTAAGTGTTTTATTTTTTTTAAAGTATGATATTTTAATTCGTTACATTTTAAGATTTATTCGTTAAAAAATTATTACTCAATTATTATTTGACATGTGACTTGAATTTAATTTTTATTGTTAAAAAAATTAAAAATACCTAATTAGTAAAAAATCACAAATTTTTATTTTTTCAAAAAACAATCTCCAATTCCTAAAACCCTAAATTTTCTATTATTACCAAACTCTATGTTTCCCTCGATTTAGCAATGAAGTCTCCTCATGTCATCGCAAGAATCTCAAAATATAATTCGTTGTTTATTTATACGTCCACCGCAGTAGTTATTTGTGTATCTATTTCACGTTTGACGTTCAAATGGTAACTCGTTTATGAATTTGCGGTGACAAGAGAGCGGAGTAATGACTAGCAGGGTCTGAAGACAGAGAATGTAAGCGGAGATGGTTGATTCAACGATAATAGAAAAGATTTAGAGATTTTGAGTTATTAATTTATTTTATGAAAAAAATGTTATGCATTCATTGAATGCCAAAAACTTTTTTTTATAGAGGCCACAATTACCGCTAGTAAATATATTAATTTAATGATGAGGAGTGCATTTTTCTATGCTATTAATACTTGTACTTGTTCTGCCATTTTTGCCCAAGCTTGGTTGAGAAATTCAAATGGATCAAATAAGAAATGATACTCTGAATCATAGAACTATAATGAAATATGTGATCAACCAATATTTATCGAATTTGAAAAAGAGTCAGAAGAAATGGTGTGATCCTCTTATTTTAATTTTTCGAACTATGAGATCCATAAATCGTGATCATAATGCATATAGGTTAACGAGATTGACATCTAAAACATAATAAAATAAAACAATAAATATCTATTTTTAATAAAATTTTTTGAATAACTAAAATAAAAAATATATATTTAGATACTTATTTTATAGGGTAAACTACATAAATGGTCATCGAACTTTTAGAGTAGATTCATTTTGGTCACCGTACTTTTACAATATTCGATAAGGTCACCCAACTTTTAGTTCAATTTCAATAGTCACCAAACTTTTAGGGCGGATTCATTTTGGTCATTGTATTTTTAAAATATTCAATAAGGTCACCAAACTTTTAGTTCAATTTCAATATGGTCACCAAACTTTTAGTTCACTTTCAATATGGTCCCTCTCGTTACCTTCCCTTAAAACATGACGTTAGTTTTCGTTTTCCTTAATAAAAAATGGGTAAACTACACCAATCGCCACTCAACATTCTTCTCACTCCTATTTTGGTCACTATAGTTAAAAAATTCAATTTAACAACTTTCGAATTGTTCATATTTTGACCATTCTCAAATGACATGTTTATACAAATAAAAAAATTTGATTAATCCTTAAAAGATTTATTTTGGTTAATCGGTAAATTTATATTATTCAATTCTCGATCTTATATTGTATTAATTAAATCAGATAATCTATTAACTAGTTAACTGAAATATTTGATTTTGGAAATGATTTTTTACTTTGTTTATTAAAATGTCAAATATGATAATATGGTAAATTTAATAAATTTTCGGCTGTGATCAAAGTGTAAAAACAACTAGAAAGTCAAAAATTGAAAATTCACACCTATTAATTATACCAGAGCCAAAACTTTAAAAAAATCAGAAAGGTATCCAAATCATTAGACTATAAGATATTGTAATGCATAAAATTTAGAAATATTATATGTATTAGATCATATCAGTTAATCAATTTTGCTTAAAACTATGAACCGTAATCGAATCGAAATAATTTATTTTAAAAATTTGTATCGAAACCGGGTTCAATTAATCCTTAAAATTTATTTTGGTTAATTGCTAAATTCAAATTATTCAATTCTCAATCTTATATTGTACCAATTAAATCGGATAATCGATTGACAGGTTAATTTGAATATTTGATTCGAGTAATAATTTTTTACTTTGCTTATTAAAATATCAAATATGGTAATATGGTACATTTAATAAGCAAAGTAAAAAAATCATTACCCGGTTTTTTTAAGGATTAATCGAATTTTTTATTTGTATAACTATGTTATTTGAGAGTGACCAAAATATGAACGATTCGAAAGTTAAGTTATTAAATTGATTTTTTTTAACTCTAGTGACCAAAATAGGAGTGAGAAGAATGTTGAGTGATGATTGGTGTAGTTTACCCATTTTTTATTAAGGAAAAACAAAAACTAACGTGAGCTTTTAACGGAATGTAACGGGAGGGACTATATTGAAAGCGAACTAAAAGTTTGGTGACTATATTGAAATTGAACTAAAAGTTAGATGAATTTATCGAATATTTTAAAAGTATGGTGATCAAAATGAATCCACCCTAAAAGTTCGGTGACTATATTGAAATCAAACTAAAAGTTGGGTGACCTTATTGAATATTTTAAAAGTACAGTGACCAAAATGAATTTTCCCTAAAAGTTTGGTGACCACTTATGTAGTTTACCCTATTTTCTAATGAAGTCATTCTAAGAAGAATAGTGTATAAATGAAAAAAAAGATTGAAAAGTTCGAAAACTCGGACGGCAGCGGTCCGAAGATGAAACCAATAAATGACGAGAAACAAGGAAAATGGTACAAAGAGTGAGCGAAGGATCAAGGTAGCTTTCCATTTTGGTCCCAACTCATGAAAAAGAAGCAATCCGGTACGATTCCAAATAGCAATAAGGGTAAAAAAAAAGCATAAAACATATTATTTAATTAATAATATTTCTTTGATATACGTGGCAGTAAGATTAAACTGTCACGAGAATTTAACGAGTGATTTCAATAAAAAATAATATTTATTTTAAAAAATTTAAATTCGAACAACTTTATTTATAAAATGTGTATATCTTGATAAGGGTTAAAAAAGTGCTATCAGTTATCATCTTGTGTATCAAGGGTGGAGCCGTGGGCTATCGATCGGACTCCCTTAGGGAGGTTATCTGGCTCTATTTGGGCTAAATCACCTAAATATACCCCTAAAATAGATAAATTATCCCTTTCCATAATTATTTAGATAAATGCCCAATTCAAACCCCGTAGGGTAAATTAGTGTCCAACAAAAGTGAGTTCTATCTGATGTGGATAAACTTTTTTGATAATTTCATTTTTAAAAATTAAAACGAAACTCGCGTCCGGTTCAAAGCGAGTTTGCGGAACTCGCACCCCGTAAAAGGCAAGTAACGTGTAAATTAAACGCGGTGAAATTAATTTTGTAGCTTTTTTTCTACCAATTGTAAATAGAACTCGTGTTTCATTAAACACGACTTTTATTTTTTAAAAAAATAATTACATCGATAATTCACGATTTAATCCTAATTGACGTTTCAATTTCTCGCGTTTAGTAGGAGGCGAGTTTCGTTTTAATTTTTAAGTTATTGAAAAAGTTTATCCATGTCGAATGAAACTCACTTTATGTTGGACGCGAGTTCAAAACTAGCGTTACATTACGCGAGTTTGTCTTATCTGGTCTGAAAGATGGCATTTATCTAAATAATTATAGAAGGAGATTGTTTATCTAATTAAATGTTTTTAAGGATATGTTTAAATAATTTAGCCCTCTATTTGCCTATATTCAGGGCCATGCATGTGTCCACGAGGTCCAGTGTTTTTAGAATGAGTTGGGCTTTGGAGCATATCTGTATAACAATTGCCCCAGACGAATGGGTGGTTATACAATGAGCATGACTCGACTCGAAAAAAAATTAAATAAATTATGAGTTATAAAATGAGAATTTAAATAATTTAAAAATTTTAGTAATTAGTGAATTAATTTTCAAGCTTGAGTCAAGTCTTATAAATTTGTCTGATATATGTATATCTAAAATAAAAATTATGAATATATATCTTATATAATTATAGAAAGCCGTTTAAATTAAAACTAATTACTACCATAGTATTATAAATATCTACATCAAATTTTAACAAAAACTCGAACAACTAGACTCGACTTGAGAAAATTTAAATAAAATTTGAGTTATAAAATAAGACTCGTAAACTCAACTTACTCAAAAAAATTTTACTCGACTCGACTCAACTCGGACGTTCACCCTAAGCCGTTATATACAATAAATTAGTAAATCAACGGTCAAAAGATGTTTAAAGACATAATTAAAATACAATAAAGTTTTCAGTGAATATGGTAGTCAGATTTGAAGATTGAAATCTGAGTATTCTAAAAATAAATATTGTTTTTTGAATTTTTTGACAAGTTTTTAAAATGTCACTCGTTGACAGTTGGAAGGATTACATTTTTTTTCAACGTTCTTAATGAGAGGGGACTAAATCGATGATGAAATGAAACTTTATGGGTCACTTTAACCAAAAATACTCAAAGAGCCAAAGCAGAAATCCAGATATAGTTCAAGGGCTAATTTACTAATTAAGCCGGAAAAGAAAAAAAAATGTTTGGAACGTGGTCCTAACCCCTAAGTAGGTCCGGCACTGTTGGACCGTAAGCCGAAAGTAGTATTTATATTATAGAAATATGGACTGGGCCTGGTCCGCCTGGAGAATAGATTTTTTATTTTTATTTTCCCCCTTTAATGAAAATGAAAATGAAAAACCCAAAACCCTAAAAAATATCTGCCGAAGAGCACCAAACATGGAATGAATTTTCAATTTTGCCACTACTCGCACCTGAGTCAGTGTGTTTTCCTTATTTTCATCTCTTTGCCTATTTTGTTTGAAAGAGCGGGAAACGAAGACTAAGAGCTCAAAACAATATCAGTAAAAAGAAAAAAATTAGGGATTCTTTTTGCTTTTTTCGAGTGATGGCGAATGTAGCAGTGGATGAAGATCAACAGTGGCTAATCAATTGCTTATCTGCTACTTTGGACCCTAAACAGAAGGTCCGTTCTTTTGCCGAAGCTTCCCTTGATCAAGCCGCTCTTCAACAAGGTTCCTCTCTGTCTTTTTAGAATTTCCACTTCTTTTTCTTTTCCTTCACTTTTTTTGCCTTTGAAATGCCTGATATTTTCCTGTTTTCGTCGTAATTTCAAACTTACTAATCGTTTACAAATCGCGTATCGATATAGAAGAAAACCAGCGTTTTTTTGAAGTTTTAGTAAAGAAACGTTAGTAGATAGCAAATTGCTTGATGATATTGCTTTTAGTGTTACATTTTGATTCTTTTGTTTATTTTTTTTATCCATCATAACTGTTTTTTCTCCTTTTAGGTTACTTTATAGTGAGACTTTAAGAAGAAGTGTTGTCAAGGAATGGAGACATAATTGACAAACTTGTTGACATAATTTATAAATTATGCTATGAAAACATTCCGGACCGATATAGACTAGAAAACTACTTCTAACGGAAGTATTTATAAACCACTAATCTTTTGTTGCATGATTTTTCCTTTTTGTTTTTCTTTCCTCTAAATATAAGTTAAAGAAGAGAAAATTGTGCATTCACTCAGAGGATTATAGGTTCAAAGAAACAAATAGATATTGAAAAGAAATTTCTTAAAAATAAATGAAGTAACTCCCTTGCTTTCATGTTCAAGCAACGAAGGCTACGATCGGTAGGTGCTTCTGTGTTTTTTTAATAGAAAGTGGAAAAAAGAATAAATGATAGCTTGCTTTTTGTATAGCCCATTGTCCATCTATCTGAGAAAGCATCCTTGTAAAAAATCAAATAAAAACCTCGAATAAGGGCAACAATGACAAGTGCTTTTGTATATTGGTTTTAGAATGACAGAAAGAACATCTGGGTATTTGAGAGATGAAAAGGAGATATGATTGTGAACAGAAAATGACATCATTTTGATTTTTTATATATGCTTTTTTAGTTGCATTTTACTTGAAAGTAAGTTGTTTTCAAGTTTTGCTTCTTAGTGACAGTGCAGTAGCTTGTTTTATATAAAAATTTACATTTCCGCCTCTCAAAGTGACAACTAAGGTGTCAGGTTTACATATGTATGCGCCTATGTGTGTATATTGTGAAATTCCTCTGTTTTACTTGATTTAAAAATGAAGTGTTGTTAACATCCTTGTAGCTTTGGTTTGTTCTTAATCTAGAAAGTAACTTTGTGTTTTATAGAGATAAAAAATCATGGTCATGAATGGCAATATTTTAATCCCTTTAAATATCATCTTTTAGTTATAGTATTTCTCTTGTCCCTTGAAGAGATTTTTATCGCCATATTTTATTGTCTTGTTCTTAAGGTTTTGGCAAGGGATTATCTAAGGTTGTTGCAAACAGAGATCTTCCATTTGGACTGCGTCAGATATCCTTTTTTGCATTTATTTAATTAATTCAATCTTGATTACCTCTTATATTATTTGTTAACGAGTTCCAATACATCCTCATCTGATTTCGTGTTGATAGATTCACTTATGTCACACCTATGACTTGGAAAGAAGCTGTCAAATATTTCTCTAGTCTATATTTTTTCTTTTATTCTTTCATTTGAATAAAAGGTCTGCATGTCATATTCGTGATCATCTTATTTCCTTCATACTATTAGAAGAATGAAAGCAAAAAAAGGTGTGGTGCTGTTTCCTTCTTTTCTGGAATATTTGAAAGAAAAAAAAGGGGTTAAATTGTCTTGGTCATCTCTAGTTTGTCTTGTATATTAATACAATGCAAGGGTTTTAGTCTTGTGAATCTTTAACATCTTCTACTTAGCTGCTCTCATTTTGAAGCAGTTCATCAAAAAGCATTGGCAGGAAGGTGATGAATCATTTCAACATCCTGCTGTTTCAAGTGATGAGAAGGTACATAATGAAATTCGGCAGTATTAAAATTCAATTTATTTCTTACTTTTCTTTGTGGATTTAAAATTCATACAGTCTTTTTTTTTGTCAGTTGTATACTTCTCGTGTATCTAAAATTCATTCTCATCGTATACTTCCGTGGCTTAGTACCATATAAAGCCACAATGCTTTCTTTGCTTAGTTTAATTACGTCATTGTATGTTTTTATTGTTAGTTAGTATGCATAACCGTGTGTTGTAGGAGTTTTAGATAGAGTAGGAGTTGTATGTTATCTTTACTTTATCTTAACTAGTAGTTTGAATTTAAATTTGATCTTTGTAAAAGATAAGAGTCTTATCCTATAGGTTAACTACTTGGTGTTAAACACCTATGTAAAAGTCTATATAATAGACTCCTCTTTCACTAATGAATAATAACAAATAGAGTACAGTAAAACTCTGTTTCTCACATGGTATCAGTTTAGGAGCCGATCCTATCTCTCTCGGTTTCTCCTTTGCTTAATTTCCATGGCTTTTTTCGAAACCACCACATCTGAAATTAGTTCCCAAAATAACCCTCGTGCATCTGAATTTGGATCTCGGATGCCTCTCTTTCTCCAATCACATCCTATAAACTAAATGGGAACAATTACCTTCAACAGTTTTTGGACATCTCACCTCCAAATCTTCCACAACCGCTTTATCGGCTAGTGAAGGTAGAATTTCTGTTTGGCCACTTCTAATCCTCTATCTTGGATTATAGATTCAGTGCCTCGACCATATGACAGCAACCTTGACTATTTTCGCACCTTTAACCATTGCAACTCTAAAACCTCCATCAAGGTTGCAGATGGGTCTGTCCCAAGTAAAAGGAAGTGGCACTATTCAAGTGGGTGATAAACTGGTTTTGCCTAATGTGCTATATGTTCCTAATCTTTGCAACTTGTTATCGATTAGTAAGTTAGTTCAAGATACTAAATGTGATGCTCACTTTGGAATTAATGGGTGTGTATTTCAGGAACAGAGCTCGAAGAAGGTGATTGACAGTGCTAGGCTATCCAATGGTCTCTATATCCTTGATGAATTACCACCTCTGATTTCTTCAGTTTCACGTTGTTTTAAGACTTCATCTTCTTCTTTAAGTAACTCCGATGATATTATGTTGTGGCATCTTAGGCTAGGACATCTAAATTTTGTGTGTCTTTCAAAATTGTTTCCCAAGTTATTTAGCAATAAAAAGCCTCATTCTTTTAATTGTGAAGTATGTCAAATTGCTAAACATACCAGGCAAACATATGCTCATTCCTCATTTACACCCACATCTCCTTTTTCTATAATCCACAGTGATATTTGGGGTCCATCTAAGGTCAGAAGCTTATCTGGGTCTAGGTGGTTTATTACCTTTATTGATGACTATTCTAGGACTACTTGGACTTTTTTAATGAGGGAAAAGGCGGAAGTTGCGTCAATTTTCAAAACTTTCTATCAAATGATTGAAAATCAGTTTGACAAACGTATTAAGGTTGTGAGGAGTGATAATGGGAGTGAATACCTTAGTCAATCTCTTGGGTGTTATTTTTGGGAAAAAAGGCATTTTCCATCTTACTTCCTGTGTCAACACTCCACAACAAAATGGAGTTGCCGAAAGAAAAAACACACATCTACTAGAGGTTACGAGATCTCTTATTTTTTCAGCCAAAGCACCTAAATATCTTTGGGGGGAAGCCTTACTTACTGCCACCTACCTTATCAACAGAATGCCCAACAAAATCTTGGGTTTTGCAGTACCAACAGAAGTCTTATTCAAACATTTTCCTCACTTTAAACCACTGTCATCTGTTCTTCCTCTTAGGGTATTTGGCTGCACAGCTTTTGTTCATGTGCATGATAAAAATAGAAGTAAGTTGGACCCTAAATCAATCAGGTGTGTGTTTATAAGATATTCCTCTAGTCAAAAGGGTTACAAATGCTATTGTCCTATTTCTAAAAAGACCTATGTCTCTTTTGATGTCACTTTCTTTGAGGATAAACCATATTTTGCAGGGACTGAACTTCAGGGGGAGAAAAATGAGGAATTTCATCCCCTTTTGCCTCCACCTTCCATCATTTCTCCTATACCAGACATTCCTCTCATATCCTATCCTGAAACCACCAGAACAGAAAACACTATGCCGACAGAAATGCACTCTCCTCGTACCAACAAATCACCAAGTTCTTGTACAACACCTCTTCCAGCACCTAGGGATGTAGCACAAATTTCCCCTACTTCTGAGCATTCACAGCCGGCAGACAGTCAATTTAAGGTGTATACTAGGAGAAGAAGAGCCCCTAATGAAGTAAATAACCAGCCTAGCACTTGTCAAGAACCAGACTCAAGTCCTGTTGCTGCTGAACCGGGCTTAAATCCTGCTACTGCCGAGATTGAAGGTAACATTGCTCCTCAAGATTCTAGTGACCTTGGTGACTTTCCTATTGCTATTAGAAAGGGAGTAAGAAAATGTACTATGCACCCAATTAACAAATTTGTTGCCTATGGTAAACTTCAGCCCACTTTTAAGGCCTTTACAGCCAGCCTAAACAGTGTGCAGATTCCTAAAACAGTGGAGGAGGCCTTGAAGAATCCCAAATGGAAGAAAGCTGTCGAGGAAGAAGTAAGGGCACTTGAGAAAAATGAGACATGGTGTTTGACAGATCTGCCAGAGGGAAAGAGGGTTGTTGGATGCAAGTGGGTTTTCACTATCAAGTACAACTCAGATGGGAGCATTGAGAGGTATAAGGCAAGGCTGGTGGCTAAAGGTTTTACACAATCCTATGGGGTGGATTATCAAGAAACCTTTGCACCGTGGCTAAATTGAATACTATTAGAATCTTACTGTCCATAGCTGTAAACAAGGATTGGAAATTACACCAACTTGACATCAAAAATGTCTTTCTCAATGGGAGGCTCGAGGAGGAAGTATATATGCAAATACCACCTGGTCTAGAAGGTAAAACTGTGAGAAACAGAGTTTTTCTCTGTGTTTTTCTTATATTTCATTAGTTAAAGAGAGTCTATTATATAGACTTTTACAGAGGTGTTTAACACCAAGTGGTTAACCTATAGGATAAGACTTTTATCCTTTACAAAGATCAAATTTAAAATTCAAACTACTAGTTAAGATAAAGTAAAGATAACATACAACTTCTACTCTATCTAAAACTCTTTACAACACACGGTTATGCATACTAACTAACAAAAACAACTAGAAATACATTGTGCAAACTCAACAAATCACTGTATGGACTTAAGCAATCTCCAAGGGACTGGTTTGAGAGGTTTGCAAAAGCTATGGTAAAGAATGGATTCAAACAAAGTTAGGCTTATCACACCCTGTTCAGAAAGGTTGCAGCAACTGGTAAAATAACCTTATTAATTGTGTATGTTGATGACATAATTATTACAGGGGATGATAGTAGAGAAATTGAGAATTTGAAGGTTGTTTTTGCCCGAGAATTTGAAACAAGGACTTGGGGAGTCTAAGGTATTTTCTGGGTATGGAAATAGGAAGGTCAAGAGAAGGTTTAGTCATCAATCAAAGGAAGTACATCCTAGATCTTCTTACAGAAACTGGGATGCTTGGATGCAAGCCAGCCGAGACACCCAGGGTTGAAGTTCAACAAAGAAGAAGCTGGCAATCTAGTTGACAAAGAACCCTATCAAAGGTTAGTTGGAAAACTGATTTATCTTTCTCTAACAAGGCCAGACATTGCATACTCGGTGAGTGTTATAAGCCAAACACATGAGTGATCCTCGAGAAGAACATTTGAGGCGATTAATGTAATTTTGAGGTACCTAAAATTCACACACAGTCTTTGGGCTAATTTTCAAGAAAAATCCGGACAAAACAGTGAAGGTATACACGGATTCAAGTCGGGGGGAGAGCTCACCGATAGAAGGTCGGTTAGTGGATATTGTGCTTATGTTTGGGGCAACTTGGTTACTTGGAGAAGCAAAAAAAGCAAGTGTGGTGTCAAGGAGTAGTCTTTGAGGCAGAATTTAGAGCATTAGCTCTTGGAATACGTGAAGGAATGTGGATAAAGAGGCTTCTCAAAGAGCTGGAGTTGGATGAAAAGACCGAGTTCGAGATCTATAGTGTGATGACCAATCCAAGAATGAGTATTGCTAAGAATCCAAAGTGCAACATGACAGAACCAAACACATTGAAATAGATAGGCACTTTATCTATGAGAAAGTGAATGGTGGTATTGCACATGACTAAACTATATTCCTACGAAGCCGGATAGCTAACATCTTTACTAAGGCACTTCCATGAGTTATTTTTGATGAGTTCACATCCAAACCGGGTATATACAACATATACATGTATGAGGGGAGTGTTAGTTAGTATGCATAACCGTGTGTTGTAGGAGTTTTAGATAGAGTAGGAGTTGTATGTTATCTTTACTTTATCTTAACTAGTAGTTTGAATTTAAATTTGATCTTTGTAAAGGATAAGAGTCTTATCCTATAGGTTAACTACTTGGTGTTAAACACCTCTGTAAAAGTCTATATAATAGACTCCTCTTTCACTAATGAATAATAACAAATAGAGTATAGTAAAACTCTGTTTCTCACATTTATTTTGCTGCAGTTCAATGTTTATTTACTGGTTCTGTATCTGTACATTGTTAACAATTAGTGTAAAAAATGTCTTTCCTCTTTTATGGGTTGCTATTGAACAACTCTAGACACAAAACAAACATATTTTTTTGGCTTTCTTTCTCTATCTTAATCTTTACTTTAAATTATGAGATGCAAGATGCAACATTTGGATGGATTTTCCACTTCTATTCATAGCTAGAAATCAACAAGTTGTAACCATCTTGTGTTTAGTATGCCTTGTCGACCTTTATATTAAATCCATCTTGATTATATTGTCAGGCAGTTATCCGCAGATTTCTTCTGTCAACTTTGGATGATACTAATCGAAAACTTTGTACGGCAATCAGTATGGCTATAGCATCTATTGCGGTCTATGACTGGCCAGAAAGTTGGCCAGACTTGTTGGACTTCCTCCTGAAGTTGATTGGTGATCAAAGTGACATGAATGGAGGTAAGAAATCGAGCATTCATGCTCTAATTAATTCTATTTCCTTTTGTTTAACCTTGAATGTTTTCTTTTCATGTTTCAGTTGTTTGATAGTCATCTTAGCCAGCTTACTTAGATGCCTTGTTATAAATTATAGTTTTTATTGATGGTTATTCTATCTAACCCTTTTCATAAGGATCTACTAGTTTTAAGTGTGTTATTATTAGTACATTCTAAGAATTTGATGTCTGATGAAGGTTTCATCATCACTTGTTTATTTTTTAGTTGTTATTAAGGAGGTTTGTATAGATATAAAGCTTATAATCTGATTATCTATTACTTTGTCTTATATTCAATATTTTTTTAACTCTGTTTTACCAAATTTCTTTTGTGGTTGAAACTCTTTTCCTTCTATTTCTTGGGTTCTTAATCTATTTGTCCCGATTCTTTTGTGGCCTATCATCATGCCTTTATACTTGCTTATTTCTAGTTATTATCTATATTAGCAAAGTATTGAATATTTTCTGTTCCCTTTAAGCTTTATGGCTATGTAAAATTTCTCCTTTGGATTCATTGGATTATGGCATTCCCAATCTTTGTAGTGCATGGTGGTCTTAGATGCTTGGCTCTTCTCTCTGGGGATTTGGATGACACCATAATTCCAAAATTAGTACCTGTCCTCTTCCCTCACCTATATACTATTGTATCTTCTTCTCAGGTCAGTTTTCTTTTGCTTTCATTGCGTTAATAATAGCTTTAAAGTAGGTACGTTCTTATTTTTTGTGTGCGTTTCATTAGCTTCATATGATTTTGAATCTTATCTTTGGAGATGAAGATTTTGGGGAAGTGTGGTATTAGTGTAGCTCAGCATGTGTTCGTTTTATGACTGCACATGATGAGATGCTGTCTGAAGAATGCTTTAAATGTGTAATCATAACCACAAATTTAACAATTTTCAAGCATGTTATGAGATGCACAGAAATCAAAGTAGAAACTCCTTACATTTTGAAGACTTCCTTTTGCAGACCTATAACAAATATTTGCGCACAAAAGCCCTCTCTATTGTTTATGTTTGCACTTCCATGTTGGGGGATATGAGTGGTGTATATCAGGTACACTTATGCAACTTATTTTTGATTGTGCCGGATCTTAATATATGGTTTGTTTAATTTTGTTACAGTGATAAACAAAAGTAAGATATTTCTGTTCAGGTAGAAACTAATGCATTGATGGAACCAATGCTTAAACCATGGGTAGATCAGTTCTCTCTGATCTTGAAACATCCTGTACAGCCTGAAGATCCTGATGATTGGAGCATTAGAATGGAGGTTGGTATTGCGCTTGCATCTCCATCCGTTGTCTTTTTTGTACTATTTGCTTATAATTCGATTTTCCCAGGTTTTAAAATGCTTGAACCAGTTTGTTCAGAATTTTCCTAGCTTCACTGAGAGTTTGTTTATGGGTTAGTTGGCCATATCTCTTTATATGTTTCTTTTAGCATATTTTCTGAATTTTAGTTTTGATGTTTTAGTACTAATGGTGACTTCCTGAGGTTCCATTTCTGCAGATATTGTGGGGCCACTATGGCAGACTTTTGTATCATCTCTGAGAGTATATACACAATCAGCAATTGAGGGTACAGAGGATCCCTATGAGGGCAGTTATGACTCTGATGGTGCAGAGAAAAGCCTTGATTCCTTTGTTATTCAGGTAATATCTGTGGCCAAAATGAAAAGGCAATTCTAAATTTAACGGTACAAAATTGTTTGTTTATTTTATGCACATTACAGATAGATGTAGAATCCTGATCTTTCTTTTAATTTGATTTCTTTCCAAAAGTAAGATCTGACATGTGCATTCATATATTTCCTAATGTTTTAGTGATAAACTTAGAAGTGTTTCACCTATAAAAAGTTGAGATACAAGGGCTTGCCTTTTTTTCTTCTTTTTTTATGGATGCTTTTTTGCCCTTAAAAATGTCTGTACATTTATAGGGATTTGCATGTAGCCAAGCTTGTAGAGGCAGTGAGGATTAAACAGGTTCTAGATTCGATTGGATAAAATTTATTATCAGTTTGGTTTAGTTGGACATTCATTTATGCCTTTACTCGTGTGCCTGCACATTGGAGCATGTGCAAACAGATGCAGCTAGAATTACAGATTAGTAGTCAATTTATATATGAGCTGAAGTTTTGTTCTGAGTTGATTGAATGCTATGGTATTTTTACAAAGTTGGGTGAAGCTGAGTGTAAAGGGGCAATCCTTCTTATGGTTAGGTCAGGGTGTCAACAAACAGGTTTATCTCTTTTGAAGTCATTCCAACCACCTTTGGAAAGTGAAAATGCATTATCCCTGGTGTGGTTGGAAATAGGAAGGTAGAAGGGTGCGATAAAAAGCTGCAGCAAATGTTATGAACTTTAATTGTTGATTTTGTTTGAAGAAAGTTGTAATGGGCTTGTTCTTGTAGCTGTATATAGTTTTGGATTATCCTAAAAGTCTAAAACTATGGTTTTCTGTCAAGTGCTCAAATATAAGTTGTTTCTACTTTAATTCATCTTGACCTCTTCTTTTGTTTGCACTTTGAACTTGCAGTTGTTTGAGTTCCTGTTGACTATTGTGGGTAGCACAAAATTGGTAAAGGTAAAGTTAGAAGATTCTATGTCAGTTGTCTTTAATTACTATTTCTATTTTATGATTCTGGACTATTATTTATAAATATGATCATGTAGGTCGTTGCAAATAATATTGCAGACTTGGTATATTACACTATTGCTTTTCTGCAAGTTACATAACAACAGGTATTATTCAGTCATATTCTATTGTCAGAATGGACTTTGACTTGCATCTTATTTGGCTGCCATCTTGAGAATTGAGAACATAGTGGCTTTATTCCTCTTAACTGAATACAAACTTCTTACCTTTTTCAAAGCAACCCTTTGTTGTGTTCACTTTGTCACTGAATACAAACTTCTTGCATCTTATTTGGCTGCCATCTTGAGAGTTGAGAACATAGTGGCTTTATTCCTCTTAACTGAATACAAACTTCTTGCTTTTTTAAAACAACCCTTTATTGTGTCCCCTTTGTCACTTTTCTATCTTTGAAACTAAATAAAATGAGTTTTGCTCACTGCATTTTGTGCATCATCTCAAGAATGCTGTTGTAGTTTTTTTCCATATTCTGCATGATTGACAGGCCTTATTGAGTCTTCATTTTTCTTCTATTCCTTTTAGGGTCCTTAGTATGTTATTCCAATCCAATTTGTGCAGTATACTGCCTTAAATCCTGATATATCTACCCTCACACTTTTATGAAACTAGTGGAGATGCCTGCCTACTAGTCATTCAGCGTTGGTAAAATCAATTAAACTATTGTGGTTAGTTGCTTCCAAAAATTTTATGAATCACTTGCCTTATATTTCCATTGGCCTTATTCCATTGACTGCAGTTCATAATGTCAGTTCATCTCTAAATATCTCTACAGTTGCTTAGCTGTTGTGAATGAGAATTATTTATGATCAAAACATTGTATAAGAGCTTCACTTTTATTGTTATCTATTTAACTATCCTAACATATGGTTGAGTTTCATCAATGTAGTTTATTGTGGCAAAGACTGATTCCTGAGAGCAGTTGAATCTCTTCATTCAATCATTAATTACAACCAATAGTTAGGTCATGGTTTGCCATTTTCACCATCGATTTTAAACCAGTTGTTTCCATTGGGAAAGATGTTGGGTCTGTGGGTTTTGAATTTACACTACTAGTGATTGCAACCAGCCCACCTGTCATCATAATTTTCCATGCTTTTTACTACTGCTAAGCTGATCACCTGCACTTTGTGCCAATGTTTATGAGGACCTAGACATGCATTTTCCCCTTTTTTTCATTTATGCTGTAAAAACTTTCAATCTTTTGTGTGCTCTTTCTTTTATCATAACCCTTAGTTTCCTTTAAATTTAATTCTTCTAAGATTCAGTTTACACTCTTTCCATCATTCCTTTTGTTCGAATCCTTTCTAGGTCCATACGTGGTCCACGGATGCTAACCAATTTGTAGCTGATGAGGATGATGTCACATATAGCTGCCGTGTCTCTGGTAACATGTTTTGGATATTTCTATTGGCACCCAGGTTTATTGGGATTCCTCAGTGATGTTATATATGGTTGTTTTGTTTCTCTTGAAGCATATATGCCATGCATTTATATGATCTTACCAAGACATTCTTTTCTTCATACTGGAAACTAATAACTTTTTCTTTTTCCATAGTTATAAGAGAAAAATACTTCAAACGATGACTACACCTTTGGGATATCTGTTGCAAAAACCTGATTTCATCATGAAACTTATTATGCAAACTATAATTGCTGTGTAAATTGAAGATAGAACAGATGTCTGAAAACAATTGATTTTGTCTCTGATATGCATGATTAGGACTTGAGAGAAAGAAAAAGCCTTTGTTCACCAAGAATCACAACTAAGATTTTCTTGTTATGCAGCCTGATGAAGCTTGGAAGATTTATTGCTTCGGATGTAGATTGTTTATGCATCTAGTAATATAATTTTATTTGAGTGACAGAGGGAATCGACAGTCTGTTGAAACCACGTTGGTTCTTTTGTGAGGTGCAATTATCAAATTAGTTTTCAACAGATGGTAGTCTTTACTTTCCAAAACATGATTTTCTGTCAATCTTCATCTATCCACTTTTTGTTTCCCAAGCTCAGCCTCCGACAAATCACTGCCTGTATTTGCCTAATGCTGCTGTTTAAGTCTACGAATCTGTTTATGTATCTGATAGCATCTCTCTTACATTTGCCTGTCCTCAAGAAATCAAGACTTCCTTGACTTCGGAAAAAGGTAATTTCCTATAAAAATTTACTTGCTGCAGGTGCACTTTTACTAGAGGAGGTGGCAACTTGTTGTGGGGAAGAAGGTATTGATGCTATTATAACTGCTGTGGGGAAAAGATTCAGCGAGTCTCAACAAGAAAAAGCCAGTGGTTCTGTAGTTTGGTGGAGGGTAAGTAGAATCTTCTCTTGTGGTTTACCATTTATGAAATATTTATCTCTTGGACTGTAAACTTTTGTCATGCTATAGTGTGCTCTTAACTTTTCCTTTAAATGTCTCTGTCTCCCTCTGCATAACTTGGTATTTTCATAACAGTGTAAAAGAACAGTTTTCTAATGTTTTAAACTTGTTAAGTGAGGTTGGTTTTTCCATAATCATGTGAAAGACCCTGTTTGTCAGTTTTTTGACATAAGTAGTTTCTAAATTATTTTAATGCAATTTTTCTCACTCTTTCTTCCCTTTTTAAATCTTCCTCTTAACTCTTTTTTGTATGGTAAATTTTATAGCTAAGGGAGGCTACTTTGTTCCCTTTGGCTTCTTTGTCTGAGCAGTTACTTGAGGCTGAGGTTTGTTCTTTCCATGATAACTTTCAATCATGAGTAATCACTTTTTCCTTAGGCATGAGGGCTAATGTGCAATAATGTTTCACAGTTCTCAACTTTAATGTTGTATTAAATTTATGGTATAACAGGTTTCTGGACTTACAAAAGTGAGCTTAGGGAACCTTCTAGAGCAAATTATTACTGAAGATATAGGAATTGGTATTCACTTGATATTTGATTCTATTTGTTTAATAGTTATATATTATCATTGATTTGGTGGACACATCGATTATGATAAATTGGATTAGATTTTGCAGTTTTTTCTTCACAGTACCTTGACGTGACATGAGTGTAATAGTGTTGCCATTTTTGTTTTGCAGGGGTACACGAATATCCCTTTCTTTATGCTCGAATGTTTATATCAGTTGCTAAGTTTTCCTCTGTGGTAAGGATGTCCTCTCCTTGTATTTGAGATCATCTTATGGGTTATGTCCTCTTAGAAGATCTAAATTCAATTTATAATTTTTTTCAGATCAGCAGTGGAATTCTTGAACACTTTCTCCATGCTGCTATGAAGACAATTGGCATGAACGTGTAAGTGTATCTACCCCATTTTGATAACTGACCACCAGGAAATTGATAGCATAAATCTTATATTGAGTTTTTCTATTGACAGCCCTCCAGCTGTGAAAGTAGGCGCCTGTCGAGCACTTTCACGGCTGCTTCCTGAAGCAAACAAGAGTACCATTCAGCCTCAGATGATGGGTTTATTATCATCACTGACAGATCTTCTTCATCAGGTAATGTACAACTTTGTAATTCCCCGAAGTGGTTGTTGAAGTCACTTCTAATGGCCGTCTTCTGATTCGATTTCAGGCTTCTGATGAAACATTACACCTGGTACTTGAAACACTGCAAGCAGCAATTAAAGCCGGTGGGTTTAGATATAGTTGATATATAATTTATTTTGGTCTCCGTGATATTTTTAAGTGTTGTCTTTTACATTGCAATAGTTTAATATTTCATTTTTGCTTACTGTAGGTCATGAGTCATCAGCATCTGCAGAGCCTATTATTTCTCCCATAATCCTCAATATGTGGGTGTTGCACATTTCGGATCCTTTCATTAGTATTGATGCAATTGAAGTTCTAGAGGTAGTAATGCAAATGCTGTTAGCAGTTTATAATAAGAAGAGAACTTTCTGTCTTTTTGTTCTGAATATCTGAATTTTTATCTTTTAGGATCTTTACTTTGTACTCGGTTTCCATTCCTCAAGTATGGTTATTAAGTTTTTATGTGTTAGGTGAGATATTATATCTTGATGTGTCAACTTGCTACTGGTAATATATCCTCTGAATGATCTCTCGCTGATTAAAATTATAGTTACTTAACATAGATGAACATTTCCACTTCATAACTGTAGACTCATGTGAAGAGCAATAGGGATCAAAACTCAATCAAATGGATCACCTTCTGGTTTCTCGCTCCATGTTCATGGAGTAGAAATATCTTTCTTAAATGTTACTGCCAATAAGATTTAGCCGCATTTGAACAGAGTACTATATATTACTGTACAGAGTACAAAACTAAATATGAATAATTCTAGCTTTTAAAATAATTATTGGTCCCAACTATACAAATAATTGAAGAGGAGCAAAAAAAAAAGGACAAAAAAATCCACAATATAAAATTTCCCATAGTAACTATCCAAAAGGATAAATTACTATAGTTATGTGGATGGTAGCAGAAGTGTTGCCTCACAGTACCATTATGGTACACTAATTCATTTGTTATTTTGCTCTTGCACTGTGGGCTGTGGCAGCTATGATTTTCGTAGTTCACTTGTTGCAGTTTTATGGTGAACTTGTTCTGCTGATTGTTGTGATTAAATGCTTATTTATCTATTTATTCTTTAACATGATGACAGCTTTTTGATATAATAGACCTTATATGGATGCTGTCTATCGTCTATCATATCTTTTGGGTTTTGAATATTTCCAGTTGCTGGAACTTTTGAAGTGTTAATTCATGTCTCCAGAAAAAAGTCATCAAAACCTTGTTAAGTGTTATTACTTCTACCTTGGCAACTTCAAAATTTGCAGTTTATACCCAAGCACCTCAAGAAAATCTATGTACATGGTTTTACAGGATTTTTCCTGAATTGCTACTCTTAAGGTCTAGCAGAAACAGTTTTGAAGATGTTTTGTTCTAAAAATGATATTGTTAGTAATTTTTAAGTTTGAACCTAATGTATGTCGCTGGGTGCCAGTCTGCCAGACACATCTGGATCCAGGTATCATTGGGCTATGGTATAATACATCAAATTTCATGGAGTAGAAGAGTCATAGGACTGTGTTGATTGAAAGTTTAATATGTTGTTACGAATGCTATTGATAACCTGAATTACTGCCTTCCTTCTTGGGCAGATAGTTTTGGGAATTGGGAAATATGTTCTTGTACATAGTTTAAACTTAATTCTCTCTATGATTTTTATTCGCTTATTATTGTGATTTTTCTTTGACTACTTCATGGTATTTAATTATGCACATGGGGTTTTCTTTCATCTACAATCATCCGATATATATGGTTTTTGTTCTTTATACTTTTTTCCCAGGCTTTCTTAATTATTTCTGTGTTTCTTTTATATTTTTTGGGATTTCACTCAGGCAATTAAAAATGTTCCTGGCTGTTTTCTTCCTTTGGCTTCCCGAATTTTACCATATATTGGGCCAGTATTGGACAAAGTATGACCTTTTAAGTTCCTTTCGTTGAAATGAATTTAATTGATTTGTCATTAATGCATCTTTGATTGCAAATTTCCAGCGCCAACAGCAGCCAGATGGGCTTGTGGCTGGGTCATTGGATCTATTAACTATGCTATTGAAGGCAAGTGATACTTGGCTGGAAGAATGTCATATGTACCTAAATTCTTTATATATATATATATTTCTATTATACTTTTTTTGCTAATTACAGTTTGTGATACCGTTGAGCAGAATGCTCCTACTGATGTGGTAAAAGCAGCATATGATGCTTGTTTTGATGCTATTATCCGGATAGTTCTTGAAAGTGATGACCACAGTGAAATGCAGGTATAACTTGTCACTGTATGTTTTTTCCTCTAATGGTAATCGACAATCTAAAATGTGAACATAAGTGCTGCTTTTTTACTGCATTGATCAGAATGCAACAGAATGTTTGGCATCTTTTGTATCTGGAAGAAGAAAAAAGAGAGAGAGAATGTATTCCTGCTAGCCTAGAACTTGTTTCCATTTTTTTATTTCTGGAACAGAACAGACCTTATGGTTGTTATTAATTTAAGTCCTAATGTTCTACCATCTTTGCTCTCCATTCCAGTTCTTACAGATTTATGGTTAGATATCAGTCTGCACTCATCTTTTTCGTGGATAAATTTTCTCACCGTTGCATTTCTTTAATTGCAGATTCATTTGAGTGCACCAAATGTTGAACAGTTTATCAATTTGCTGCTCACCATTCCAGCTGAAGGCTATCAAAATGCCTTTGTTTATGTAATGTCAGAGTGGACCAAACAACAAGGCAAGTTTCTGTACACATTCCCACGTTCGGCAAAGAAAAGTAATGTGAATTTATGTCTGTTTTCGTGCTCATTCTGATGCAAAGAATTCATTTTTTGTGAAATTTCATGGTATGTAGTGCATTTTTGTTGGACCTAGCACTTTACCGGAAGCAGTTGCTAGTGGAAAGGTGATTTAGGACTCGTTCTAATGCGATTAAACAAAATAAATCATAAGAAATAAAAACAAATTAAAGGAGAGCTCTGGCTCTCTCTCCATGTCTTAGACAATATCAAGGCCGAAATTTATTTTTCTTTATTGGAAGTTGCATGATTCATTTTCTGTAGTTTTCATGATTTGCAGTGTATAAAAAGAATGTAATGTAATCTTTTTTCTCTTCCTTGTTAACTTGTCGTTTTGAACAAAATCCCTTATATACGGAAAAGGAAAGGAACTCATTCTCTTTTGATTACTTCCTAATTTGCAAGAAAAGTAAGCTTGCATTTGATGTTCCTTCTCGTACATCCTTCGGAGTGCAGGGGAGATTCAAGGGGCATATCAAATCAAAGTTACAACCAGTGCTTTAGCCCTACTGCTATCTACGAGGCATCCTGAATTAACAAATAGTAATGTCCAAGGCCATCTAATTAAGGTTCATGATATTTCTTAAATGCTTGAAAATCATTTTCTCTTGGATATTCTTACTCAGAAGTAACTCGGTCGTTTTTCATTGAAGTCTATGTCAGGGATAACCACTCGTTCAAAAGCTAAATCTGCTCCGGATCAGTGGACTATAATGCCACTTCCAGCAAAGGTATTTCTATGTTTTATTCGGATATGTCTGACAGAGGAACTGACGTGCGAATATTGAACACAAATAAATGGTCTAACTACCGCTTATTACTGCAGATATTGGCTTTACTGGCAGATGCATTGATTGAAATACAAGAACAAGTTCAGGATGCCGAGGATGAGGTAGTTTTTGTCCTCTTTTACTATTTTTCATGCTCGGTATTTACGGTTCATAGGAGGGGGTGTTTAATTTTCCCGAGTTCAAATCTAAGTTCAATGGACCCGCTTCCCCTAGTAATGACAATGAAAACCGTGGGTGGATATTTAGGCTCTGAACCATTTGTTTTGCAGGGTAGCGACTGGGAAGAAATACAAGGAGGCATGGACGCTGACGAAGATTCATTATCCTCAGCTGCTGCCGCACCATTCGGCAGGCCGGAATATGAACATCTTGAAGCAATGGCAAAAGCATATAACGAGGTTTGTTTGATCAAATATAAATAACATTGAGTTCTCTCAACATCCATAGCTCCTTTCTTTGGCATTACTAATTACTTTTAACTCGATCATTGACTTGCAGAATCAAGAGGACGATTACGAAGACAACACACTGAATGTTGCAGATCCCCTTAACGAGGTGAAATCTTTTCCCCCACACTAAATTTACTTGCATGTTCTACATTTTAAAACTCCATATAACCGCAAAATGCTACCGATGAATCTTGCAGATTAACTTGGCAAATTATCTCGCGGACTTCTTATCAAAGTTCTCTCAAAGCGACCGACAACTATTTGACAATCTTTGGCAGGTTTGGTCTCTAGTCAAGCTTTTACATCCACTTATATGCTTAATCTCCTTTGGGACAATACCTTGAAAGAATGTGAATTCGTTTTCCATGAAATTTGCAGTCTGACACGGACTCAACAAGACGCGATTAAGGTTGTTTTAAATCGATGAGATACTTGTCTGGTTTTACTTCTTTCACTAGTTGCCATTGAATGCAAGAAGTCTATGAACGGTCGAGCTTTAAAGCTGAGGTTCATCTTCTTTTGTTCGTTGTGTTTTTTTGTGAGGATAACTTTTATTTGACAATAACAACTGAATTTTATTAATAATTATAGAAGATATTGTAAATGCAACGTATTCAAAACAGAGAATAATAGGGACTAGTTTGCAAAAATTTCATACAAAACTTAAAGTATAAAGAAAATTAAATATTTCCATAGATATTAGCATACCGAAAAAATTTAGAAGTCTTCTTGAATTTCTTTGTCTTTATCTAAAAGAGACGCTTTACTATGTGAAAAAGAGTGGTAAGCGAACCAAACTATTAGGCAGATTGTTCTGCTACCCAGGCCTTATTATATTGGCAAACAATCATCAATCGAGTAGGGATTTATTTTTTATGATTACTTATTGAATTAAAATTAGAAATTGGCGCCGTAAAATTTTTTGCACGAACACCAAATGAGCATTAAGGTATGTTGAAATTATGCCAAAACAATAGATGAAGTGAATTACAAAGATAAAAGAAAAGTGTGTCACAAAACAGAGAAGTCACAAGGCTAAAGATTTTTATAAAATTATAAAAATATAAAAAAAAACATGAAAATAATAAATTTTAATAATTGACTATTAATATTAAGATTAGTTGTTAACTACTGGCTAAAAAAACAAATACGAAAGAGCTAGCAGGGCTGGAGCAAAGAGAACTAAGAGAAAAACCTAATAATCCAAGATAACTTAAAATCAGTGTTGGTTTTTTTTATTGGTATGCACATTGCATACATATGCATGTGTTTGTGATTGATGTACATGGCTGGTTGAAATGAAATAAAAAATGGTACCACTTTATATTCATGCCATTCGAATGGCATGGATAGATTTGTCTTGGGAGTTAAGACTCCATAAGCCTAAAGGCTTGGCCTTTGAATGGCAAAATCTTATATTGGATAATGAATTGTATAAAGCCTAAATGAAATGGATAATCAACAACCTTGGTAGCTAGTTTGGATAGATAAGAAAGCATGCTTTAGAATCTTGAGCTCATATTGAATTAATTGGTTGATTTGTGTGAAGCAACAGAGCTCCAAATCTGAGTTTGCTTTGATTGTCATTTTAAAATTTGATAATTTTCTCTTCTTTTTTTACATTTTAATTAAGATAATTATTATATGCAGTGTAAAATAAGTCTTTAAATTCTAAAACTAAGACGTTTGTAAAAATTAAAAGTTTTTACCGTCAGTGCATTGAATATAAATCTTTTAATTAAACAATTATTACAATGAAATAAAACTAAGATTTATATTCAATGCATTGGCGGTGAAAGCTGAAAGTTTATAAAAAAATTAGTTTTAGGATTTAGGGTCACAATTATTACTTGTGATATATATATAATATTTTAATACACAAGCTTGTGTAAACTTTATTTTAAACAAGCTCTTCAATTTTATGGTTTAAATTTTAGAGTTTTCGTGCGTAAAGAGTAAAATTTAAAGTTTATAGTTAGAATTTAGACTTTAGAATTTAAGGTTTAAATTTTAAGGTTTAAGATTTAAATTTTAAATTTTATAAAATGATTGTATAAATTTTTTTACACAACTTGTATATCAAAATATAACCCATATATCTTTCATGTGATGCGCATATATCAAAACAAAATTGAGAAACTTAAGTCTAATTTAAAAATCACTGTACTAATTACTAAATTTTTTAAATTATTCAAGCCTCATTTTATAACTCAAAATTAAATTTAAAATTTTTAAGTCGACAATTCGAGTAAGTCAAATTAAGTTTTTCCACGTGGATTCAAAAAATTCAAGTTTCACTCGGCAAATTCACATCCGATGTAACTTATTAATTTCATGAAAAATACTTGAAACAAATTTTTTTAGGAAAAAAAAAAACTGAAATGATTTACGTATTGATATCAGACGACTTCGCCTATTACTTGCACCGAGTCTGAAAAACACAATATCCATTTTAGACCTACCACAACAACTAAGGATGCACATCGTAATTGTTTCTGTAAGCATTGACATGGATATCCCTTATTCACATGCCTCCATGGTCCCAAATGTGTTCTCACTGCTGTAAGTCATGTAAAGGAAACCATCTTCATCATGGTTCTCGTCGTATATAGCAGACATCATAGCAGCTGCACCAACATTCTCAATATTAATACCGGAAATGCGACGAAGTGAATCGAGAGATCTAAAAGGTTAATCTCACCGGTTGGTGGTAGGATGTTCTTAACAAAAATGAATATGGCCTTCTCTGGACCAAGCTTGATCCTCTTCCGCACAACATACACGAATTGACCAACAGTTAGATCAGCCGGAACCAGATACCTACATTAATTCCATGGGAGAACGTTCACTTTCGAAAGAAGCAAAACTTGCGAAAGGAATAGAGAACTATGTTACTCCGATTCTTCATTTTTCTTAGGACACTCTTGTCCGACACCCATGGATGGAGAAATTACCCACACCAAAGACTCAAAATAATGGAAAATCTTTTTAAAAATGAACATACACTTTTCAGAACATCCTATCTTATACAAACACCCGAATTGGAACAAAAAGATAATTAGCGTTAAAAGAAGTATCATGTTTCAACAGTTAAAACAAAGTATACAAGTTCATGCTCCTAATAAGATTATTTCTACATCTTTCCTTCCTCAAAAACACGATCTACAAATGGTTACAATTAGGGGCATAATCTATGGCTAAAATAAACTCAAGTTGTAAAAAGCCTGAACTTAGCTTGAAAAATTCTAAGTTTGAAACTCTAGATCGAGCTCTATTTGACATAAATATAGAACTATTAGAGCTCACTAAATTAGGTTTTGTTAAGTTCAGTAATCCATTAAACAAATATTTCAATCTTCATACTCTACTTCAAACTAAAATGTGTTAAATGTCAAGTTCAAACTGAAAATTCCGATGTTAGTTAATTAAAATGACTATATGTATAAAAGAAAAGAGCTAGATTACATAAGCAAGCTACTTGATCTTAGCATCGAGCTCAACTCGGTAATTATGAACGACTAAGCTGAACTTTGAGTTTTGTTTGAACCAAACCCATGTTAGCTTGTAAGTAAGCGTCCTGTTTAGTGTTTACAGTCCTAGTATAACATTTTTAGCCGGGAAATCGTTAACCACATTAGGTAGAATCCACATCCACATGAATAAAGTCAAGAACATGAGACAGGTATAGGAAGTCCTTAAAGGAAAACAGGTAAGAGGAATAAGCAACTGACTTTTTCTTATCGATATCAGGCACATTGCTCTTATCGGCCCTTTCGACAACCACCTACACCAAATAATCAAACACCAATGTAGACATTTTAATTAGAAATACGTATCTTAAATTGTATACATGACAAAACCTACTTTGAACGTTATATAAATATAAAATGCCAACAAATGTTGCATTCAAATACATAGGAATCAAACACGACATACCGGGATTCTGTCCGGATACATTTCCCTAATGCGTGCAGCTTCAGCTTGCCTCCTTTCTGGAACAAAACAAGCAAATACCAATTTAACATCACAAATATTACATGATAAAATTTCCCTTTTTCTAAACCCTAACCATTATTATCAATATTTTCTAAACTGGGTGTTCAAAGTTGTCTCTATCAATAGGAAATATATAAAAAATTAAAATTTTCAGCAACAAAAATTAAGTGAAATAAAAAAAAAGCAAAAGAACAAAATTCTCAAGCGTCGGAGCAAATTAATTGGGGAAAATATTAAAACTATGGTTTCACAAGATCAACGGCAGCAAAATCGGGTATAATTATAAAAAAGATCAATGTTTACAAATAGAAACTTTTTAAAAAGATGAAGACGAACCCAGAGGGTGTTCCAGCTTAAAGGGGCGGTTGGCCATGACGAAATCTACAACCAAATACAAAAGGGAAAAAGAATCCAATCAATAAATCAATCAAATAAAATATGAATTAATTTAAATGGATTCTTTTAAAATAAAACAAAAAGAGAAAACGAGAGAAGAAATGTAGAAAAAGAAAAGGGAGAAGATAGATTGAAAACAAATGGAAACCGCTTGCTTATTCTATTGTTATGCAATAAGGGTTTATTTTTTACTTTTTTTAACACGTGTATTTTAATTCAAATTATTATTCTCAGTGAAATTATTATTATTATTTAATACATCGATAATGAAGTTTTTTACTTTTACTATAGATTTTAATTCTTTGATTTTAAAGTTAAAAAAATATCTCAATATATTATGGGTAATTATTTGATGCACTGGCAGTGAAAATTAAAAATTTCTACAAGCGCCTTAGTTTTAGGATTTAGGAACTTAGTTTAGAATGTATGATTTAGAGGTTTAGGTGTATGAGTTTTGAATTTAGAGATCATGGTTGAAATTTACAATTTATAGTTATAATTTAGGGTTTATAGATTAAAACATAAATCCTCATTATATTACCTTATAAACTAAACCATAACCTTAAATTCTAAATCCCTACACCTAAACCCTAAAATTAAGGCGTTTGTGATAACTAAAAATTTCTACCGCTAGTGCATAATATATTTTCCCATATATCATATATCTTATAATTATTTTAGATTCAAAAATTAAATTAATATTATTATATATTTCGGTATTTAAATATGTTTAAGCTCGCAATATTAATCTATTACAAAAACAATATAAGCTAAACAAATTCTCCTATTATTATTACTATTATCGTTATTAACTAATGACTATATATCTCACCTTTACAGTTCATTTTGTCATAGTTTCTAAAATAAAACTTATCAATTTCCTTAAATATAATTCCAAGTGGCAATATCTCCTAATTTCTCCGTATTATCAAGTATCAACTGCTAATCTAATTTTTTAAAATAAATTAAATCATATTATACTATCATAAAATTGATGCTATGGACTGCTAAAAAAATTAGTTCATGCGTTATATCAGTTGAATACTTTCGAACAGCGTTCAACAACATAGTTTGTCTAATTGCATTGCGGCATGTATTTGATGAGTTGCACCTATTTTTTTCAATTTGTTTAAGAATATTCTGAATTTTAACTCTGGTCTACTTATTTATATCAGGATTCATATTCAAATAAAAACTTATTTGTCCAAGCTTCTGCGCCACTATCATAAAGAGAGCATTTATGTATAATACTTCAACGCACGATGAGTGCCATTATCAGAAGACAAAGAAATATGTAACAGAATGTACCATTAAAGTTCAGAAGGTCTCAGCTGGAGATTCAACTGCAAATGATACTTTGGTTAAGCAAATCACTTCAATATCCCATTACACAATCAGCACCACCACCTAAATCCATCAAGTCTTTGGATTCTGAAAGCCATTCCAGTCACCAAATCAAAGTACATTCTTAACCAGACATAGTCAGGTCAATCAGGACACCGGTCGAGATGAAATCGTCGAAATCTTTAACACCCTGAACCTCTTTCATGTGCCCTCTTCTGTCACTGCTGCTGCTTCTCACGTTGCTGAAATCCCCAACAAAAACACTGCCCCCGTCGCATAGCAACACTCAAAAATCGATTCATCGAGGGCAGCCTCAATCACCAAAATGGTTCACACTTTGCAGGATCCATATGGATGGAATACCTCCTGAATTCCCCTAGAAGCAACCCATTTGCCTCACAGATCACAACCCCAAATCTATTGAACTATGGACACCGAAATCTCCTTAAGTTCAGTTTCTTGTACAAATAACATCTCAACCATAAATCTTCCAACAAGTTTTCTAACTAAAGCTCTCTTTATCCCATGCTCCAAGACCTCTGACGTTCCAACCGAACAAATTGTTTTACAAAACTCAAGAATCAAAGCCTCTTCCAAACTTGCAAATCTTTCAACCACTTGTCACGACTAGAACTTGTTACAACGCAGAGAATCCTCCCAACTTCCCAGGTTTGTTCCGCCTCCTTCCTTATCATCATGCTCCTATTTTGAAGGTCACCATTCGACAAAGCTACATTCCCCACCCCTGGCATCAATAGTTGCTTGAATCTCCTTTTTACCCTTTCTGCCACTGTTCCTTTCTCATGATCATATGCTCTCTTTCATCAAACATGCTGTCCTCTAAAACCAATGCCTACTATTTGCAGATTCGTCTCCGTCACTCTCAATGAAGTTACCTGACAAATGATATGGGATTTGGACTAAATATACTCAACAAAGCTTGCAAAGAGTTTCTAAAATATGGAAACAAATGCAAGCAAAGAGACCTCATTTATGTATAATTTACTTCAACTCATGATAATGTCATTACCAGAAGACAAAGTATGGATGTGAATGCATCATACAAGCTCAAAAGGTCAGCATGAGATTCAACCTGAAGCTAATACTTCGGTTAAGCCGATCACTTCAATATCATAACTAACATTTCTGTACACCAAATCATACACTTTCTGTTAAAACTAACTGGTTTTAATCCTGCAAAGGGTAAGCACAAATGTTATCAAAAGTGATGCGAACGTCGGTATTCATAGTCTAAGCCAGTTTTCACAACAATGAAGCTAATGCCATAGGCAATGAAGAGCTTATAACAATAATGGAAGCACTTAAAAAGGCTTGAAGAATTGCAGATTTACTTCAACATAATCATTATTTAAAGCTTGAACTTTAATTTCCGATTTCATATCTGAAAACTGTCTAGAATTGCAAATAACATATTCAAAAGGGGAAACTGAAAATTGATTATATAATTCTTATTATTTTTTTAAATTATGAAACAAGAAGATAGTAACTGAATCTACAAGCTAGGGCTAAAAAAATAGCTCAATTCACAGATTAAACTAGATTCATTCTCTAGCTAACAAATCCGCAGATTAAACTAGTTTGATTCACTAGCTAACAAATCCACAACCGGATCTGGCAAATCCAAACCCGACTGTTCCGAACTCTGAAACAGCATTCCCTTGACTGCAATTAATTTCCTCCTCTGAAGACACCGGGGACCGTAGACTCTAGCTGTCGGCACAAAGCAAGGGAAGTCGTCCATGGCTGCGGAGGAGGAAGGTTGACCACCATTAGAGGGCGGAAAGGACGGCGAGATCTGAAAGAGGGAGCTTGTTCGGTGCGATCTGCCGCTGATCCGCGAATCTCTGAGGCGAGCTAGGGCGCCGGGTTTGAGATACTTTAAAAAAGGTTCGGATCGAGGCAGGGAATGCCTGGCTAAAGATCGGCTTCTCCGATTCATGATCAGAAGCAGAGGCTCAAGATACGGCGAGATTGGAACGGCTCTTTTGTTTGAGAGGGAGATGGGGTTTGGCCGTTTTGGAAGATTAGGGCGGATTTTTATGGAGCAAATATAGAGGGCGGGAAAATAAGGGAGAGAACATTACAAGGGTTTGAAAGACACGGTCCCGAAGGCGCCGAATAGGGACTAGGGCTTAGATATGGCCTATGGGCTAAAGCTGCTACCCGATTGGTGACGCATGCTTGGGCTTGTCCCGAGCCCTTGGTCCACTTTAGTTAAGCCATGATTATATATGATAGTATTTGTTCGTATTTTTAACTCTTTGACAAAATATATAAACTTTACACGTACAGATACTCGAACTCAAATCTTTTAAGATAAACAATATATCTTTTTCACTGGAGCCACTTCTAAATAAATTACATTTAAAACTATTTAATTAGGTCAACACTCTCAAAAATATATATATACATATATATGGCAGATATTCTTTCACCCTTAAAAATATATATCATTATTTTTTTAAGCCGAATACAATATAATATTTGTTGATATAAAACAATTTTAGCTCCCCTAATATGTGAATTTGATCAATTTTTTATCAACATTAAATGTATTAAACAGTAAATACTCATTTAAATGGTCATTTATAGATATAAATAACCTTCTTTTATAAAATTCGAAGCCCATGTTTCAATACAAATCGAAGTTTATGTACATAGTGTTAGAGATTATGACATGATTTTAGGAGTCTATAATTAAAAAATAAAATAAAAAGTACTGAATTAAATTGTTAATAAAAATGCACAAAAAAACAAACAAATGATTCCATAAAAAATAGATAATCTTTATCTTAAGAGATTTAAGTTTAATCGTTATGTCTACGAAGTGTGTACATTATTAAAAAGTTAAATATATATAAATAGATATTATATTATAATTATCTTTAAATTATTAAAAGAAAGTGCAATTTAATATATACATCAAACTTTAAGGAAAGAGAGCAAAATTCAACTTCCCCATTACGTTCGAAAGATTAATGTTTGGTGGAAACTTTCCAAGTCAAAACAAACTACAATTAAGTATTTAAGCCTAGCTTTTGGTCATTCCAATCGCATAAATCACCCCTCATGCTATTGAAAGAGACGCGACTCTTGAGGCACTCTTAAGACTGATTTATATTATAAATATTATATAAATATTAAATGACCATATCCATCGACAAAATAAAATTATTAATGAAATGTTCATAAATTTAAATTATAACTTGCGTAATCAAATCAAAGTTTATTAACAATTTATATTATTTATGTAATAAATATTTAAATTTTTATTCATGTGTGATAATATTAAATTGATAAAAAATTCTACAGCGCTCGACAAGCACCGCTGGGCAACACTAACGATGAGCACTGTTGAGCACTATTAGATTAATTTATAAAGATTAAAAATTTAAACGACTTAACGTATAATTATAAATTATTTAAACATATAATTATAAATTATTTAAAATAAAATATTAATTAAGTTATTTTCCATATATATAATATTTTTAATTTTTTAAATAAGTAGATCAAATACCAACCTTAGTCAATTTTAAAAATAAAGAATTATAAACCCGAAACCATAAATCATAAACCCTAAACTCAAAACTATAAACTATAAACCTAAAACCATAAACCCTAAATTGTAAACTCAAAATTCAAAACTTAAAACCCTAAATCATAAAACACTAAACCTAAAACATTAAACTCTAAATCTAATGTTTAAATTTAGAGTTTGAGGTTTATGATTTAGAGTTTATAGTTTAGAGTTTAGGGGTTTTAGTTTAGGATTTAGAGCTTATTCGACGCATATTAAAAGAAAACTTGATTTGCTTGATCTAGTTATAATATGTGAATTTATATATTAGGCATATAAATATACTAAATGCCGGTGAATCTTTTGAAACTCCGATTGTCTGTCGGTTTGCTCATCTGGTTGTCGGCAATTGATTGACTGTGATAGAGCTTCACACTGGGCAGCCAACTTTTCAATATTCTCTATGATGGTTGCTATCATGTTTGTTTCATGTTTAGAGTTTATCGTTTATGATTTCGAGTTTAGAGTTTAGAGTTTCAAGTTTCGGGTTTAAGGTTTATAATATAGAGTTTAAGGTTTAGGATTTTATTTTTTAAATTGGCCAATGTTGGTATTTGATCCAATTATTTAAAAAAATAAAAATAGTATTGTAACACACCTGACTCGGATGTCACAATTGGGCCGCAAGCCTAAACTGAAAACCATAAAATTTCTCAAGCTGAGTTTAGCCCAAACAAGTTGTTTTCCAAAACATTTAGATTCAATAGTTGAAAACATTGATAAATAAATTAAATTGTTACAAAAGAGTTCCACTTTAAATTAAATCATTTAAACATTCGACTTTATAAATACAATTTCAAAAGTAAGAATTGCATATTCGACCATGTAAGGTCCTATGAATACATAGCTCGCTAAATATAAATATCGTACTCTGAAAGCCTCCACATGTTGAAATCACGTACTAATAGTGCTCATTGATCCCACGATCCGACGATCAACCTACGCAGGGAAACAACGATTCCGAGCGTTGAGCTTACAAAGCTCAGTGGTACACATCTACTCAACAATACTTCATGTTAATCATAAACATAAGCATACAAGCTAGTATGAGCAATACGGAGAAATAAATAAACATGTGGCGCTACCACTAGTCGCCTAAATATATGATTTCATCAAGCAATCATCATACATGACACACAAGGCCCAACCATACTCAAGACATGGCAATAACATCGTATAATTATGGTGCTACCTCTAGCCGTCAAATCATATAACATACAAGCATTTTACCACAATATAGGAGTGACACCCGCGTCCACAAAGCACCAAGATCATCTACTCCAAGTGACGCCCGCATCTACAAAGCATCGGGATCATCTGCTTTGAATGAGGCATGCGACCACTAAGCATCAGGATCGTACACCCATGCTCGGAATCTCTCATCAAGCATCTTCGAATAAGGCACGTGCCCACTAAGCATCGGGATCCTATATTCGGGAATCTTCAACCATGGTGTTTCAACACACTCATTCTCTCACTAGGTATCCAAATCCCACCAATCAATAAGACCCAACCATACAAGTGCCCTTACTTGACACGCAACCACACACGATCCACCAAGGACCACTATGGCTGCTATTACAAACAAGTCACTCAACATTTACCGATTTATTACTCATTAGGCTCGTATATGAAGTTAAATTCACAGTTTCTCAATTTTACTATCATTTTACCACGTTAGAAGCCCATTGGGCCTTAGTCATGGAATTATGGGGACCTCGAACTCAAAACGTAATTTCAGGCAGATTGTCCAACGAGGATCGTTACTCGCTTAAGGGTATCAATACGCTCTATGGGTACTGACACCCGCATATGTGTATCGATACTCAACTTGCACGTTAAGAGGTTTAATCCAAACCTTGTACCAATACACGATGCCGTGTATCGATACGCCATTGGCACCGATACGTACACAAGCGTACCGATACTCAAATCCGCTACTGGAAATTTTTAATTTCCACAAGTACCGGTACGGGTCGACCCATACCGATACAACCCCCAATCGCGTACCAGTACGACCAAAGCTCGTACCGATACCCTATTCACGGGTTCGTATAATTTCCTCGAATTACAATATTACAACGCTTATTCGATCCTTAAAGCTCATAAAAGTCATTAGGGTTTGTTTACTAACGCATCATCTCAATTAATGTTAATTATCGGCTTCATAATCATTTAATATAAATTCTCAGCTTTATGATCAATTAGTCAAATATTACCAACTATTAGTCCATTTAGCATAATTTTCATCAAAACTCATCAATCTATTCGAACAAACATACAAGTCATCACAATTATTTCAATCAGTCAAACAATCATCAAATAATCATATGAGAATCTAGAACGACCTTAGGCGGTCTCTAAAGCCTCCACAAGTCTCAACGTATTAACAACATCATCATGAATCTCATAAATATAGAGTCACATAATATCAGTCTCTACTCATGCTTATTTATCGTCTACCTAATTTGCGGATACTGACAAACAAAACAATCATATTTATGATCATCATGAAATGATAAAAGTTTGAGGTGTACTAACCTTAAGCCGATGTCACTAAAATCCTCATCCAAACTTCCCGAATATTGCACTTAATTTGACATTTGATACTGAATAATCCTCGTATGACAATTAATACCATAAGCTTCACATAAACACATACTTTAAAGAATTCCAAGGATCAAATGCGTAAAAATAGCTTACTGGGTTCAAATTTGGCGAAACAGACTACGTCATTGGATTCAGAACATCGAGAAACCCCTAGGTAAGGCCCTCTAGAAAAAGTTAACGTTAGTCAACAGCTTGATCAACACTACGGGTGATCTTATGCGGCGCAAGTGCATGGTAACTTATGTGCACTCGCGGGCGGTAATCTAGTGCGACATGGTGCACAGGCTTATGGTGCACCTAGGGAGCATTGTCAGGTGTAGCACGGTGCACCCACATGGGCTAACGCATGCCCACTTTTACGGGCGGTGCGTGGGGGCGCGTGAGCCGTCCTTCGACGGCCAGACGACGGTGACGAACTCCAGCCCCGCAGCTCTCCGACTAGTGAGCACGTTGGTGGCCTCCGTTTCACGTTTTGGCCATCGAAAAGTAAATGTTTTCAAAAACCTCAAATCTTTGAACCCTTCACCTCCTTCCACGACAGCTCCGATGGTGACGCCTCAACCATCGGCAGACTAGTCTCAGCGAGGGAAACTCAATTGTGTTCGCGGTGTCTACATCGGACGGCCCAATCTTTGTAGATCGGACTTGAAACTTTCTCCCCTTATTTCTCTCCCACATTTACTTTTCTCTCTCTCCAACATGATAATATCTCATTTTTTTTCTCCTAACGTCCCCTTTTTAATTTCCAAACCTCTCCCACCAGTGTAATGGGCCCACTTAAAATTATTAACTATGCTTCTAAATTAAAGGCCCAAATAAGTTGGGTCCGAGGCCTAATTTCGCAAAGCCCAAAATTTGGGTCGTTACAACTCTCTCCACCTTAAAAGAAATTTCGTCATTGAAATTTATACCGGTAAACCAAAGAAAATGTTAAATTTTTATAACTCTCCAACGTTCTCAAACATATCCCGCTACGATACTCTAATCTCTCACAACACATGTCAAATATAATCATTGCCTTCAATGAGACAAACATAATTGGAACTGATCATTTCACTTAGAATAAATTCATGTGCGCTCGATACAACCCAATTTAACTGATCATTTCCTTTAAAGAGGTCCATCACTATTCGGTGCATAATGAAAGCCATAGAATAAACCCAGCGGTGCATTGACCAAAGCGTCACACAAATATGTCATCAAAGAAACTTAACTTATGCTGTAGATCCCTAAAGATTATTGTACAACAAATCATTCCACAACTCCGTAAGATCTAATGGAAAAGGAGGTTGGACAACCATTATAACCAAAACAAATGATTCATCTCGTGGTGATTCCCCGAAGGAGACTCTTAACTCTGATGTTACCCTTTATCAAAATCATCATTTTCCTTGTACGAGACTTCTTAATGTAAAAGACGTCTACACAAGTCTCCAAACTGAACTTATATCTCGGCGCGCTTTACAGCAAAATGGTAACTAAAGCAGCTCCAACTAACTCGGTTCATACAAGGGTTGTACACTCCAACTATAACGTGCTTGGAAAACATGTCATCTGTACCATCACTCGGATCGATCATCATAGGGTATCCCGCCAAAGGATAAGGTTCCATCACAAACCTCGAACCTCGTGTCAATAGGTAACATGTACACACAGAAATATCATAAAAATTAAACTCGCAAACAAGCCAAGCAGACTTTCTATCTGGATCTCACCTTGCCGAAAATATCAAACGGTACTCACCACATACTATATCATTACTCGAAGAAAACCTATCGAAATTGTACATTCACCAATCCTTTACAAAATCCACGATCATCCATTTAAATTCCACTAAGGAAAATCGAAACATCATAACAACACTGATGAACTCGTTGTTTGACTCCAAAATGATGGCAAGTTAAACATTTATCACTATCTCAAACACACAACTCCACATTGTCTCCCAAAACACGCGGCAACAATTTGGTACAAGTTGTCGCTCTCAAAATTTACCATATACTGGACACTGTACAATATAAGAGGAATCTCTTGCCTTGATATCCTTTTCTCTAAAGCACCCACAACAAAACCTCGAAGTGCAACAAAAACCATTGGGTCTAATTTCAATCATAACATTGTATCCTCTTAATTACAATCAAATGCTACTTTTCGCAGCTCTCAAAGTAAATCAATCATTAACTCAAAGCTTAACTAACCAACACATGGGTACTGATACTGACCAATCAGTACCAATACCAGAAGAATCGAGTACCGATATCGGATAAAGCTAGTATCAGTACTCTCTTACACGACCATCACTTGTGATCGTTTATTGGTAGCATGATACTCTAACCCAAACTAAATTTGTACAATCCATCACTTATGAAGTTCACTTTACTTAGGTGGTGATCGATCAACAACTCTTAATTATCACGTTATTGTCCCAATCTCAATTTCCTTAAAGATCAATTACCCAAAATTCACACGGTTGGGTTAGGCACACCATTTCCTCTTCTTGCACAAAAACACGGTATTGACAAAACAACAAAACATTCTCGAAGATCTCAAAATCTTACTCAACTTTAATTAAGTTGACATCACTACCACAACCCCAAAATAGTCTCACGCAACTCTGATCTCCACCGACATTCTTCGGCTCTTTCCAAGGAAATTGTGATAAAATCAAAAGCATTTACAAAGTCTCAAACCCTTACTCCCTTAACTGGTCACATGATAACCAACCTTTCTCCCACACAAGGTCATTAAAGTAATTATCTCGCCAGCGTTCATTTTTTCATATTCTTTATACAATCACATGTGTCACGCAAAACATCAACCTACATTCGAGAGACAACACAGTGGCCCTCATCTTATCATAACTGAAACACCTCGAACGTCAATGCATACATCAAACGTTACCACAATATACCCTAAAGAGAGAAAACCTCATTCCTAAATTTATTTTGAAACTACTAGCCTTGAATACTTTAACCATAACCATCTCATTCTCAAACCAGTCTTGAAAAAAATACAGGTACTTCATAATCGGTTAAACGAGTCATCCACCTTAGAAGACACGTAACGGTCTTTCACTATCACATAAAAAACTATCTACGATTTAAACATCACCACAGTAAACCAACTTATTGTTAGAGAACAATCTCGATTCTTCCTTAGGTGAAATACTTAGATGAAAGAAATCATGTTTGGATTGCGTTTTTCGCAAAAGAACTTCTGGCTCTCTCAATTGGGTCGGTGTCCTCTAACAAGGCAATGGGCACCGACGTCCAACACAGTCCTACCTCAATATCCACTCCTATCATTGACTAGAAGAAAGTTCTAACGACTCATTTAAGAGGCATAAACAAACACTCTAATAGTCAAAAAGCTTTTGGGCGTTGAACTACACATATTGACATCTGTCAAATTGTCAAACATGTCTCACAACCCCATTGTGCCATTCTCTAAACAACCACTATGAAGATCACGGTAAAAGGGTAACAGTTCAACATTCTCATTACCAAATGTTGGGTTCCCTTGAGATCTCAAAGCCTCGAGCCCACTATTCAACGTTACTGGCTAGCATCGTGCTTGATTAACCCAAACAATTTCCAAGGTGCAACAACTCCCAAGAAGATAGCTCTATCAAACTCATAGAACGTCTAACTTCAGTCACACTCTAACAGACTAATGGATCCCAAATCCACTATCTCTGAGAATTGCCTTTGAAAAGGGTGATGATACTTTTCGAGTATCAACGGGACTCCTTCTAAGCGAACAAAAACTCTTTCAGCCAAAGTGCATCCACTGATTGATTTCGAGAGCAGATTATCCATGCTCGCAACACAAATATTTTTCACTCATAACGATGAAGATTATTTGCCACAAACTCTCACAATGTATCCAAAAGGCTTCAGAACAACTACAAAACGCGGCGAATAAGCCATTTAGGTGGCGGGAGAAGAACACAGTATCGACTCTGACATCATTCAACTAACTTGCATCTCAATAATTTGGGGCGGCCTCATCCCTGGAATCGCTCCCCTGAGTGGCTAAACACTTAACTCGGCCCTCTTAGCCACGATCGTAACCATCTTGACGTTGCAATATTGGACGCACCATCAGGATTCCATTCCTAAGGAGTACGAACTTAATTTAAGGGCTTGTATTCACTATATACCTTACTAAAACACCTATACCACCCTGGGATTTCCTAGAACCCACTAAACCTAAGCTTTGATACCACTCTTATAACATCCCCGACCCGGATGTTATAATTGGGCCTCAAGCCTAAACCAAAAACCATAAAATTTCTCAAACTGGGTTTATCCCAAACAAGTTATTTTCCAAAACATTTTAGATTCAATAATTGAAAACATAGATAAATAAATTAAATTGTTACAAATGAGCTCCACTTTAAATTGAATCATTTAAACATTCAACTCTATAAATACAATTTCAAAAGTAAGAATTAAAGACTCGGCCATGTAAGGTCATATGAATACATAGCCTACTAAACATAAATATTGTACTCTGAAAGCCTCCACATGTTGAAATCCCGTATGAATAGTGCTTATTGATCCCACGATCTAACAATCAACCTGTGCACGGAAACAACGATTCTGAGCGATGAACTTACAAAGCTCAGTGGTACACATCTACTCAACTATACTTCATGCTAATCATAAACATAAGCATGCAAGCTAGTATGAGCAATAAGAAGAGATAAATAAACATGTGGCGCTACCACTAGTCGCCTAAACACATTGTACTTTCATCAAGCAATCATCATACATGGAACACAAGGCCCAACTATACTCAAGACATGGCAATAACATCATATAATTATGGTGCTACATCTAGCCTCCAAATCATATAACATACAAACATTTTACCATAATATAAGAGTGACGCACGTGTCCACAAAGCATCAGGATCATCTACTCTAAGTGACGCTCGTATCCACAAAATATCAGGATTATCTACTTTGAGTGAGGCCCACGACCACTAAGCATCAAGATCGTACACCCATGATCGGAATCTCTCATCAAGTATCTTCGAATAAGGCACACAACCACTAAGCATCAGGATCTTACACCTATTCTTAGAATCTCTCATCAAGCATCTTCGAATGAGGCCCGCGTCCACTAAGCATCAGTATCCTACATTCAATATTACAACACATTCATTCTCTCACTAGGTATCCAGATCCCACCAATCAAGAAGACCCAACCACACAAGTGCCCTTACTTGTCACATCACTACACATGATCCACCAAGGACCCCTATGGTTGTTATTACAAATAAGCCACTCAACATTTACTGATTTATTACTTATTAGGCTCGTATAAGAAGTTAAATTCTCAGTTTCATAGTTTTACTATTCATTTTACCATGTTAAAAGCCCATTGGGCCTTAGTCCTTGATATATGGGACCCTCGAACTCAAAATATAATTTTTGGACAGATTGCCCAACGAGTATCGATACTCGCTTAAGGGTATCGATATGCTTCTATGGGTATCGATACCCATCTATGCGTATTAATACTCGGCTTGCAATTTAAGAGGTTTAATCCAAACCTCGTATCGATACACGGGGTTGTGTATCGATACACAATTGGCATTGATACACCCACAAGAGTACTGATACATTTGTTACTGAAAATCTTTAATTTCCACAAGTATCGGTACGAGTCGACCCGTACCGATACAACCCCCAATCGTGTACTGGTACGACCAAAGCTCGTACTGATACCCTATTCACTGGTTCATATAATTTCATCGAATTACAATATTACAACACTTATTCTATCCCTAAAACTTATAAAAGTTATTAGAGTTTGTTTACTAACGCATTCGCTCGATTAATGTTAATTATCAGCTTCATAATCATTTAATATAAATTCTCAGATTTATGATCAATTAGTCGAATATTACCAATTATTAGTCCATTTAGCATAATTTCCACCAAAACTCATCAATCTATTTGAACAAACATACAAGTCATCACAATTATTTCAATCAGTCAAACAATCATCAAATAATCATATGAGCATCTTAAATGACCCTATGCGGACTCTAAAGCCTCTACAAGTCTCAGCGTATTCACAACATCATTATGCATCTTATAAATATCGACTCACATAATATCGATATCTACCCATGCTTATTTATCGTCTACCTAATTTGCGGATACTAACACGTAAAACAATCATATTTATGATCCTCATGAAATGATAGGAGTTTGAGGTGTACTAACCTTAAGCCGATGTAACTAAAATCCTCATCCAAGCTTCCTGAATATTCCACTTAATTCGATATTTGATCCTGAATAATCCTCGTATGACAATCAATACCATAACCATCACTTAAACATATACTTTAAAAAATTCAAAGGATCAAATGTGTAAAAATAGCTTACTGGGTTCAAATTTGGCGAAACGGACTACGTCATTGGATCTGGAACATCGAGAAACCCCCGGGTAGGGTCCTCCAAAAAAGTTAACATTGGTCAACGACCCGATCAACACTGCGAGCGATCTTATGCGGAGTAGGTGCATGGTAGCTGTTGTGCACCCGCAGGCGGTAATCTAGTGCAACAGGCTTATGGTGCACCCAGGTGAGCATCACCAGGTGTGACGCGGTGCATCAAAACATGGTGCACCCGCCTAGGCAAACGTATGCCCACTCTCACGGGTGGCGCGTGGGCTGTCCTCTAGTGACCGGACGGCAGCGATGAGCTCCAGCCCCACAGCTCTCCGGCCGATAAACACGTTAGTGGCCTCCGTTTAAAGATTTGGCCACCAAAAGTGTTTGTTTTCAAGAACCCTGAATCTTTGAACCCTTCACCTTCCTTCATGGTGGATCCGACGGTGGCACTCGGACCATCGACGAACTCATCTCGGCGAGGAGAACTCATTGGTGTTAGCGGTGTCGACATCGGACGGCCCAACCTCCGTAGATCGGAATTTGAAACTCTTCCCCTTTTTTCTCCCTAATTTACTTCTCTCTCTCCAACATAATAATACATCCCTCTTTTTTCTCCTAACATCCCTTTTAAATTTCAAACGTCTCCCACCAATGTAATGGGCTCACTTAAAATTCTTAACTAGGCTTCCAAATTAAAGTCCCAAATAAATTGAGTATGAGGCCCAATTTTGCAAAGCCCAAAATTCGGGTCGTTACAAGTATATATATGGAAAATAATTTAATTAATATTTCATTTTAAATAATTTATAATTACATGTTTAAATAATTATACATTGAGTCCTTTAGATTTTCAATCTTTATAAATTAATTTAATGGTACTCAACGGTGCTCGTCGAGCGTGACAGACTCATCCTAAATTGATTGAATATTAATAGTTTAACTTTAAACATAATTTTCAAGCGTCACCATGTCTATAATAAATTTTAACAAGAATATTAAAATATTCATTTTGTTACTTTTAAATGTTACAAAACGATCATTAAAGTTTTAGTTTTGTTAGATAATCGTTATTAAGATGTTAGTTGTCGTTAAAGAGATGGTGTAAAAATTAAAGGTGTATTATAGCATATTTAATACTTCATATTTACGCATTATATCAAAGTGAGAACGAGACTTCTAGGACTTGAATAGATAAAGGGGTAAAGAGTTTGTGCCAACCATTAAGTTAAAGTCATTGTGTAGTTTTAGATGACAACAGTTTATATATATATATATCATATCTGACTTGAGGAAAATAAGTAAAATAATAGATTCAAACCTAGGGAAATTGGGTGTAAATAGTTGAGCATAACCATTAAACCAAGTCCATAGTTTGGGGTTAAATGAATATATATATACATATTATCTTATTATTAATTTATTCACTTTCTCTCACTCTCACATTTTCTCTGCAGAGGTTATCTTTTTCCTTAAGAGTTTCTAAGTAGTTTTTAAGTTTTTAAAGCCAATGGTGGCAGTTTTAGCCGTCTACCGACAATGTTTTCTTTTATTTGTTTCTTTGTTTTTTTTTGTTTATTTTTTTGTTTTTGTTTTTTGTCGTTTGTTTTGGCACGTTCTTCATCTGCCGTTATGGCACGTTCTTTGTCTGCCTCTATGGCGGGCTGATATTTAAGACGTCTACAACTTAGTGCATGTTACAATTAAATCTTACCGCACAACATTGATGGGTTGGTTGTTCGTGAAGTTAACCAAGACGTTTTTCTCTCTTTTTGTTGATTGAAGTAATTCAATGATCCGCGCTCTTCCAATGAGCACTCCAAGATTTCGCTATGGTGATAGATTTGAAGAACACCGATAAAGATTTTATGAGAAGATTTAAATTTTCTATTTATGTTTGCATACTCTTTACTTTTCTACGTTTATTTTTGTATTTTAGGGTATGCTTATTTGTGTATTTCTTCTCATTACTTTAATGAAATATGATGATTGATTAAAAAAATATCATCTTATTAATATGTATCGGTCTAATAAATTTAATGAGAATTTTATAATTTTTGTAACTTCAATAACAAACAAAAACCATCTTAATTATCAATGACCATTTGTATACTTTAGTACAAAACTATAAATTCTTAAAAATTAACAAAAAAAAAAAATCTTTGTAATTTTCAATTTTCAAAGATAAACAGCTACAGTGGGAACAAAAAATTCGTTCACCAATTAGTGGTCCCTACCTAAAGGTCTAATTACAAAACCAAAATTTTATTTTCCATAAAGGAGTTAAAATGTGGAATTTATCTAAATATTGTTGTTAAAATTTTCCCCAACAATATGGTCCTCATCACTTTATTTTCTAGAATATGGTGATTCACTATTCAAAATCAGAAATCGGATGGAGCACTATCCGACTTTACTGTTCATTCACTTTTTTGGGTATTTTTTAAGTTAAAATATTAAAGACGGTGGAAGATGAGTCCGACTTCCATGTAAAATACTGTTTAAAGTCGGAGGGATAACAATCTGACTTTATTTGTTTATTAATTTATCGACAAAACACTGTTCAAAGTCGGAGGGAAAACAATCTGACTTCTGTTTGCTACAGTGAATCACCATATTCTTGAAAATAAAGTGACAAGGACCATATCGTTGGAAAAAAATTTAACAACAATATTTGTGTAATTTCACCGAGTTAAATAAATAACTTCGATAAAAATATAGAGTTAAGTAATCAATAAATTATGTGCAATGATAAAATATACTATATTATAAAAAATATATTTTAATGTTTAGAAAATTATTTAAGAAATTTACAAATTTCAAATATAAATTATAAAATGATCTAGACTATTTAAGAATGAGCACGAGTCGGGTTTTTGGCCCACCCGAACCCGACCCAAAAAATACATACCCTAAACCCAAATTAAACCCGAACCGATCTCTTTTTTTTGAAAAAACATGATCCAACTAAAAAATTATATATTTAAGCCTGAACCGACCCGAGTTATTAAAAAATAATTAAATTTTAGGGATTTAATCAAAAAAATCAATTTGAATGACCTAATTGTAAAAATATATATAAAGATGGAGTATTATTGTGAATATTCCTAAAAAATATAAGAAAATTATATTATTAGTCTCGAATTGGATCCAATATTTTCACCCAACTTACCTAAACCTAAATGTTGAACAAAAAGTCAGATTCGATCAAATTGGGTTGGATAAAGTACCTATCCCTAACTGAATATTAAATAAAATAAAAAATCAAATATCCTCAATCATTGACATTAAACAGCAACTCGCAAACGTTGATTTGACACAAAAATATATATACATATTTCTTTAATAGACACGTGTATATATATTGATAAAAATACACACGTATTTTTTTTATAATAAAAATAGACACATATATATATATTTAACAATAGCAAATAAATTATATTAAAAAACATAAAAATACTATAAATATAATGCATTCAAAATGAAGTATAATGGGGACTAGTTTATTAAAATTTTATACAAAAATAAAAAATACAAATAAAAATAAATAATTTCATAAAAATTAATATATCGTAAACATTCAAAAGTCTTGGTGAATCTTCAAATAGACGCGTATATTTGAAACTTCAATACAATCCAAACATTGATTCAATTTTCATATATCTCCGACTGGTGCAATCAAATGGGTCGCTGCTTGTAAGTGTTCCTAGACATTACCGCACCTGATAGTTTTTGACCATTGACCAAAAAGAAAAGAAACGAGAAAAGTTCCTACAGGCCTTTTTTTTTCTTCTCAAACCTGGACCCACATTGCATAAGACATAAACGAATTCCCATGTGTCATGATCCAGTTGGTGAACAAAAATTAAAATGGTTACACCCGAGAACATATTCACTTAATCCCAGAAATTCCGGAGGAACCGGCTCTGTACCGCTGAGAGCCATTCTAAAAAGCTGCTCACACCCCTAAAAAAAAAAGCTGCTCACAAATTGTTCCAACATATTTTCTACTCAATTCGGTTCGATTTAAATTATCAAACGAGTTGATGCTTTCAGATTATAAAGTGCAATGGTATAATCAAACTAAGGGTAGGCAAAATTCGACTAAAATTTTTGAATAAAGTTTGAGTTATAAAATAAAAATTAAAATAACTCGAAAATTTTAATAATTAATAGATTAATTTTTAAGTTTGAGTCAAGTCTTTTAATTTTATACGATATATATATATATATATATATATCACATGTGAAAAAATATGAATATATATATATGTTATATATGGTTATAAAAACTGTTAAAATTAAAACTAATTTGTATCATGATATTATGAACGTTTACGATTATATTTGAACATAAACCCTAAATCTCATACACTTCAATCAACTTAACTTGACTGAAAAAAAATTAAACAAAATATAATTATAAAATAATACTCTTTAGTTTTACTAACTCAATTTTTTTTTAACTTGTTTCGTTTAAACGTCTATCCCTAAATCAAAGCATATTTGTTTAGCTTACATCCGGCTTTGAGTCTAACTCGAAGCTTTTCAGTCACCTCAGCTCAACTCGACTATACATAATTACATATTTGACTCTTTCTCATTCTCTCTCTCCATGCGCCTTTCCCATTTTCCGTTCATCCATGTTTAACGATATAAAGCCAGAAATGGCCATGAATTTCTGTTTGGTTCATCGCACTCATTGAATTTTCTCCTCATCCTCTGCTATACTGATCGCTGCCATTTTTATGTGAATTCGTGCTCGTTAAACCGCGTGATCTTGATCGCTCGACGTCACGTATACAATGGCCTCATCTTCACCTTCTTCGTCTCTCTTAAGAGCTGCTTTCGCGTACTCTCGGACTCGCTTCTTCCCTTCTTCGTTTAGGAATCTCACTTCCACCGCTCAGACCTCTCCTTCTGTTATAAATCACCACCGACGGTCTCTTACATCCGCCGTTCGTTCCTTTCACTCCTCTGCTTCGCGGTGGAGCCAGCGTCTCGATTGGAGATCTCCTCTTAACCTCCGTGCTCAGATCAGAGCCTTTAATCCGGTCATCGAACGGTTAGAGAGGAAGTTTGCTACTATGGGTACTGCTCTCCAATACTTTCGGAATTTGTTACTTTTGCTTGATTTTTTTTGAATCTATCATATTTAGCTTCAATTGAACTTTTTTTTTGATTTATTACTGTAGGTCGATTAGTGAAGGTCTCTGTCAAACTCTTAAGTTAATATTGAGAAGTCGTTGATTTGAAATATTTAATTAGTTTTTAGCCGAAATATAATTAATATACTGTGATTGGAACTCATTCTATAATGGGGTTAATATGAGCATCCATAGCTACTAGGCTAATTAATGGATCTCATTTTCATTTTTTAATCTTATGAAGTATTTTCAAATTGATGATTAAGTTGAACTTTTATTAGCTGATCGTTTTTATTATTTAATTTGTTTTTATGGTTTTCAGCTGCTGAGCATCGTTTTAAGGCAGTGTTGACAAGTCTTCCCAAGCCTGGTGGTGGCGAGTTTGGGAAGTTCTATAGCTTGCCTGCGCTCAATGACCCAAGGATTGGTAAGCTTTTCGTGCAACTTATACATATAATGTTGATTCATGCCTGTGATAAATATAGCAGTTTCTGTTAGTTGTGTGACTGAATGTATATGTTCCTTGTTTCTGTTACTATTATGGTAGATAAACTGCCATACTCTATCAGAATCTTGCTTGAATCTGCAATTCGTAATTGTGACAATTTCCAAGTAAAGAAGGAAGATGTTGAGAAAATTATTGACTGGGAAAATACATCGCCGAAGCAAGTCAAAATCCCCTTCAAGCCTGCTCGTGTTCTCTTGCAGGTATTGTTAAAAACCTATGTATATATATGCATATGCTTCTTTACTAAGAGAAATAAATGACGCTTGTTTTGTTTTTAATCCATTCTGCTTTGTTATCAGGATTTTACTGGGGTGCCAGCTGTGGTCGACCTTGCTTGTATGCGTGATGCTATGCACAGGCTTGGCAGTGATACAAACAAGATTAATCCTCTGGTGCGTTTGTTTATATCATATCATTTGCATGCAGGTTTACTGTAATGAGAGTGCTGAAATTTTGTCCAGCATTTTTATTCTGCGAGGGATAATCAGTTTCTAGGTTCTATAGGATAAGATTGCAATCTTGTCATATTTTTGGCTTAATAAGGAATTGAGGATGTCAATCTTCAGAGAAGGTTTAATTATCTTATTGATTTAATGATATGAACTTTTGAATGCCACATGGCCTATTACAATATGCCTGGCTTTGTAATAATTTTCTTGTTTACTCTACTTTTATATTGTATTACTGAAAATATCTTGTATTCAGGTTCCGGTAGATCTTGTTATTGATCATTCAGTTCAAGTTGATGTCACAAGATCAGAAAATGCTGTGCAAGCAAATATGGAGCTTGAGTTTCAGAGAAACAAGGAAAGATTTTCTTTCCTTAAATGGGGATTTTCCGCGTTCCATAATATGCTCATTGTTCCCCCTGGTTCTGGTATTGTGCATCAGGTATAATTTGTAATTTTGGGAATTACTGCACAATATGCAACTAACACTTTTGACGTTAAGGTGGAAATATCCTTATTGATCTCATGTTTAACAAATCCTTTACTAAGTGATGAATGAATAAGCTTATATTTTTGGTTATATCGAATTTTTTCATGGAACTTTTGGTGAATATGGTGGCCAAGTGAGTTGACAGTGTAAACTTTGCAGGTTAACCTTGAATATCTTGGGCGGGTTGTGTTCAACACTGATGGCATGCTTTACCCTGACGGTGTAGTTGGCACTGATTCACATACAACTATGATAGATGGGCTAGGAGTAGCTGGCTGGGGTGTTGGAGGTATTGAAGCTGAGGCAGCCATGCTTGGTCAGGTAGGTAACGCCGACTGGCAATATTTTTTCCCCTGGGAAGGAAGTTGTTGGTTAATTTTGGTTTGTGACGATATGAGTCGTAGCTAGTTAAAAAGTCTGCCTCAATGATGAACCTATAACAGTTTTTTTTCTTCTTTTTCTGTTGAGTAACTGCAAAATTCATGTTTCTATGTAACATGCTAAAATGCATAGTTAAACTTATCGAACCTATAACTTTGCTGCAGGGTTGTGAAGTTTCTTTTAACTTAAGTTGTACCATTAATTTCATTGTTTGTGCATGTGATCTTTGTCTTGCATTTCATAAATGCTTGTATACTATCCAACTGTTAGTTTTTACTTTCTTTCAAAACGGTTCTTCTTGTTCATTTGCTTGAATATGCATCTCTATCATTTATAGTCTTTCTAATTAGTTTATTTTGAAATCAACAGCCCACGAGCATGGTTTTGCTTGGTGTTGTTGGATTCAAGTTATCTGGAAAACTGAAAAATGGTGTGACAGCTACGGACTTGGTTCTAACTGCGATACAAATGTTGAGGAAACATGGTGTTGTTGGGAAATTTGTTGAGTTTTACGGTAATTACTTTTCATGGGGCTAATCTGAAGTCACTCTTTCCTTGTTTGTCTGGCTCTTAAATTCTTTATATAGGTTTTTAATCTTGTACAATTTTGTAGGGGATGGTATGGGTGAACTATCATTGGCTGACAGGGCTACCATTGCTAATATGTCTCCTGAGTATGGTGCAACCATGGGATTCTTCCCTGTTGATCATGTTACTTTACAATATCTCAAGTTGACTGGCAGAAGTGACGAAACCGTGAGTATATGTTTCATAATTTTACTGCCTCCATCTGCAATTATTATTTTTGAAGCACTAGCTGACATACTTGTCCTTAAATTTAGGTGGCAATGATAGAATCTTATCTCCGTGCAAATAAAATGTTTGTTGACTATAAAGAGGCAAGAAATTTTCTTCCTTTTTTATTTTCACTTCTTTTCTTTACACCAGTCAGCTTCTAGTTGTTCTACTTGTACTAAGTTGTAACTTATAAGTTATAACTAGTCTAATGTCTTCCTTTTCTAATTTTTATTTTTTTTCTGTAAACTCTAAATTTGATCCTTTCAGCCCCAACAAGAAAGGGTGTACTCTTCATATCTAGAATTAAACCTTGCAGAAGTTGAACCCTATATCTCGGGACCTAAGAGGTTTGCCTTTTATTCTGATTTGTTTTTCTTTGGTGTTTAATATGTTGTACTAATTCAAGGTGATTGCTTCTGATCTTTTCAGACCTCATGATCGGGTTCCTTTGAGAGAAATGAAGGCTGATTGGAATTCTTGTCTTAATAATAAAGTTGGTTTCAAGGTGAGTCTTGAACCTGGTGCATATCTAAGTTCTTGTTATCTATGACTTCATTAATGTACATTTTTCTTATTTTACTCACAAAATTAATTACTGTGAATTGCTTGATAGTTTGTTTCTTTAACTTCCCCTGGGTTAGTTAACAATTTACTTAGTTGAACAACATACATAACAGTTTCTTTAACTTCCGCTGAATGTCTTACCATGTTTTAGGGCTTTGCCATGCCAAAAGAGGCACAGAACAAAGTAGCAAAGTTTTCATTCCATGGGCAGCCAGCAGAGCTTAAGCACGGTAGTGTGGTCATTGCTGCAATTACTAGCTGCACCAATACGTCAAACCCCAGTGTCATGCTTGGGGCAGGTCTTGTTGCAAAGAAGGCTTGTGATCTTGGTTTACAGGTACGCCAAGTTTATGTCTATATGCTTTTGCTACTCTTTTCTTCTTATCAATCTCTCTGCCTCTCTTTTTTCTCCCTTGCACCCCTCCTTTTTCATTTCCTAAAAGAAAAACCTTCTCTTCGGTATAGTCAATCTTCTTGAACTACATGAATGCTAAAATTAATGTGTATAAAAAAGTTTGCTTAAATAATTGTCTTCAGGTCAAACCTTGGATAAAGACAAGTCTTGCACCAGGTTCAGGAGTTGTTACAAAATATTTACTTCAAAGGTATTGGATCGATAATTTTTGTAAAATGTTTCTACATATTCATGAGAGAATTGTTAACTAATTCTAAATATATTCCAGTGGTTTGCAAGAATATTTGAACAAACAGGGTTTTAATATTGTTGGATATGGCTGCACGACATGTATAGGAAATTCAGGGGACTTGGATGAATCAGTTGCCAATGCTATTTCAGAAAATGGTTGTGAATTGTAGTTGAATTAAGAGAGTATTATTAGAGTTAGTGTTTTATGTGTATCTGTAATTTAAATTAGAGTTCTATCTTTATCAGGTTACCTAGAGATAGAGTTTTTAACTATGTAAAACTCCTAGTCTTAGTCTAACTCTTGTACCTAAGCCTTTAAAAGTATTTGTAACTATCTTATTCAAAAAGAAAGTGAAAATAGAGAAAACACATTGTTTTTCTCATATATTTCTACATGGTATCAGACTAGGAATCGATTCCTAATTTACTTCGATGGAGTTTATGTCTACATCCTCCAACTTGCACACTGTAGTGAGATGATCATATGGTCTTTGAGGAGTTTTTTGAAATCACCGGCATTCGCCGCCACATGTTAATAGCAGTCACTTTACCAAAGAACCGCTTGCAAAACTTCAGAAGTGTTTGGCACGATGGGAGGTTCTAGTGCAGCAAATGTAGTCATGACAAAAGGAAAAGGTATACAAGATGGCTGCTCTACATCCTTGTTATCCATGAAACCCGGTTTGATTGGATTCTTGATTTGGGAGCATCGGACCATATGTGATAACAAGGATTTATTCTGTGATTTTGTGTCTTCTTGCTCTAAGCAGTCTATTCGAATCTGTAGATGGGTCCTTATGCCCTATTAAAGGGACTAGTTCAGTTCTTATTCATAGAGACTTATTGATTCTTGATGTGCTCTTTGTTCCTACTTTGGCATGCAACTTATTATCGGTGAGTAAACTGTCGAGGATTTGAGGTGTTGTTTAAAGTTTCTTGACTATGGTTGTGTATTGCGTGCCTTCGGATTCAAGAAGATGATTGGCAATGCTAGGCTGCAAAATGGACTCTACATTTTTTTCGCCCTCAACCTCAAATTCTGCAGCTTTTTCTAGTTCTATTCCTCGATTAGGAACCTTTGATGAAATAATGTTATGGCATTATAGATTAGGGCATCCCAATTTTTCTTATCTTGCTAAGTTGTTTCCCCATTTATTTATCAATAAAAAGTTGAATTCTTTTCAATGCCATATTTGTCCTATTGCTAAACAAACCAAAGGTTCTTACTTGCCTTCTACTTACACACCATCCAAACTATTTTTTATTAATTCAAATGACATTTGGAGTCCTTCTAGAGTGAAGAATATCAATGGGTAGAGGTGGTTTATTACATTTATAGATGACCATAGTAGAACCACTTGGTCATACCTTATGAGAAAAATCAAAAACTGTTTCCGTCTTTGAGAGGTTTTACACCATGGTTGAAACTCAGTTTGAGTCCAAAATACTGATTTTTAAGTCCGACAATGGGGAGAGTATTTTGCTAATTCTTTGGGTATTTTTTTCAAAAATAAAGGGATTGTTCATATTAGTAGTTGCGTGGATACTTCACAACAAAATGGAGTGGCAGAGAGGAAAAATAGGCATTTGTTGGAGGTTACTAGGTCCTTGTTATTCTCGGGTAATGTACCTTCTTATTTGTGGGGAGAGGCTTTATTAACAGCTACATACCTTATAAATCGAATGCCTAGTAGAGTTCTTAAGTTTGACACTCCACAATCTGTTTTTTTGAGGAGTTACCCTAATTTCAAACCTCTATCTTCGAATCTGCCCCTAAAGATATTTGGTTGTATTACCTTTGTTCAAAACACTAATCCTTCTAAGTCTAAATTGGATCCCAGGTCTTTTAAGTGTGTTTTAGTTGGGTATTCTTCACACCAAAAGGGCTATAAGTGTTACTATCCTCCTTCTAAAAAATTGTTTGTTTCTATGGATGTCACCTTTTTTGAATAGGTACCGTATTTTTCTAAGGCTAGAATTCATGGGGAGAATTTCATGGAATTCTGACCCTCTTCTCACTCATCAGTACATCCATTTCCAATTTCTTCCTTACCTCAGAACCATTCATTTCTACACCTATGTCTACACATAAAGCAGACTACATCTATAACTTCACCAAAACAGATTGAACCTCAAAATTATTCTACACCAGTAAATAATTTTCATATAAGCAATTGAACCTCAAAATTCTTCCACACCAATAAATAATTTTCCTACTCCAACCATTTGTTTTTTCCCCAAACAGTCCCTTCACATTCACCTGCTCGGGCTATTCATTTTGAACACACAGCCCCTAAATGACTTAATGTGTACACTAGAAGGAAACGAAAAATCATTCCGAGAAGAAGTTTTGCGATCGACACTTGCCAAAAGTTGAAATGAATCCAGTTGCTTTAGAAGAGGTTGAAGGTAATGATTTTTCTTCTTCTCTATGTGATATGGAGTATGTACCTATTGCTAAAAGGAAAGGGGTAAGGCAATGTACTAAGTATCCAATTCAGAAGTATGTTGCTTATGGGAAACTAATGCCTTCATTTAAGGCTTTTACAGCTTGTATTGACAAGGAAAAAATCCGTAGGAACATTGAAGAGGCCTTGAAAGATCCAAAATGGAGGCAAGCTGTGGAAGAAGAGATTCAAGCCCTTGAGAAAAATGGAACTTGGACTGTTACTGAGTTACCACTTGGCAAGAAACCAGTTGGCAACAAGTGGATTTTTGCAATAAAATATAATTGGATGGGAGTGTAGAGAGGTACAAGCTAGTCTTGTGGCACAAGGTTTTACTCAAACCTATGGTATTGATTATAATGAGACTTTTCGCACCAAGTAGCAAAATTAAATCTTGTTAGAGTACTTTTAAGTCTCACTTTGTAAATAAAGATTGGAGTCTTTATCAGTTGGATATAAAAAATGCCTTCTTGAATGGTAAGTTAGAAGAAGAAATATATATGAAGATGCCACCAGGTATGAAGGGTGAGATGAAGAATCTGAATGTTTGTAAGCTTGAAAAATCTCTTTATGGCCTAAAACAGTCTCCTAGGGCCTGGTTTAACAGGTTCACTAAGGTTCTCATGGGAGATGGCTACAAACAGTGCCAAGCTGATCACACCTTGTTTATTAAGATAACTGTTAGAAAAAGGATTATTCTAATTGTTTATGTCGATGATATTGTGATCACAGGGGATGACGAAGATGAAATCAGGAATTTAAAGGGACTGTTGAGCAGGGAGTTCGAGATAAAGAACTTAGGAAAACTGAGGTATTTCCTAGGTATGGAGGTGGCTAGATCAAGCAGAGGCTTAGTGATAAATCAGATGAAGTATGTGCTTGATTTGCTCTCAGAAACAGGTATGTTAGGCTGTAAACCTGCTGATACTCCAACGGAAACTGGTATGAAATTGAGAGGAGAAGAAATGGGGGCTGAAGTAGACAAGAATCAGTTTCAAAGGCTGGTTGGGAAACTTATTTATCTCTCCTAACCGGGCCCGACATCTCCTTTCTGTAAACATCATTAGTCAACACATGACTAATCCCAAGGAAAGACACTTGGAAGTTGCGAATAGAATTTCGAGGTACCTAAAAGGTACACTGGACATGGATTGTTTTTCTAGAAAAGTAAGAGAAAATCGTGAACTGTGAAGGTATTCACTGATTCAAGCTGGGCGAGTGAAATCACTGATAGAAGGTCAACCAGTGGGTATTGCTCATTTGTATGGGGTAATTTGGTGACTTGGAGAAGTAAGAAGCAAGCTGTAGTTTCAAGAAGTAGTACTGAGGCAGAATTTAGAGCCTTAGCACTGGGAATATGTGAAGGAATATGGTTACTTAGATTGTTGAAAGAATTGGGAATGATGGAAAGTGAGAATTTTGAGATTCTCAGTGATAATCAATCTGCTATTCAAATTGCAAAGAACCCAGTTTATCATGATCGCACCAAGCATGTAGAAGTTGATAGACATTTTATAGCTGAGAAAATAAATGGTGGTTTAGCAAGTCTGACTTATGTTCCTACAGAGAAACAACTTGTTGACGTATTCACAAAGGCACTATCCAAACAGATGTTTGACAAATTTCTATCCAAGCTGGGTCTATACAATGTATATACTCCAGCTTGAGGAGGAGTGTGAATTGTAGTTGAATTAAGAGAGTATTATTAGAGTTAGTGTTTTATGTGTATCTCTAATTTAAATTAGAGTTCTATCTTTATCAGGTTACCTAGAGATAGAGTTTGTAACTATGTAAAACTCCTAGTCTTAGTCTAACTTTTGTACCTAAGCCTTTAAAAGTATTTGTAACTATCTTATTCAAAAAAAGAAAGTGAAAATAGAGAAAACACATTGTTTTTCTCATATATTTCTACAATGGTACCATTGTAAACTTTAACTTGCATGATATAAGCTTGTATATAGTTCCAACGTCTTAATCATATTCCGTTTCCAAACTTTACTGTTCTTTTTCACTTACTAATTGAAATTAATTTTAATATTTTATAGACATTATAGCGTCTGCTGTGCTTTCCGGGAACCAGAATTTTGAGGGTCGCGTTCATGCCTTGACAAGGGCCAACTACCTTGCTTCGCCACCTTTAGTGGTTGCTTATGCCCTTGCTGGAACGGTACTTAATATCTAATAATTTTTTGTAATGCCTGTATTTGTTAAATATTTACCAAGATTTATGCCTCTTTATATGATCCAAATAATCTGATTACATCTCAAAATGTCACCACTTTCCTAGTTTTGCTTCTTTCGGTGCTGAAAGACTAATTAGCATTTGCATATCATTGTTGACGATCAATGATTATACATTACGACTTTCCAGGTTGATATTGACTTCGATAAGGAGCCGATCTGGACCAGTAAGGATGGTAAGAGTGTGTATTTTAAGGATATCTGGCCATCTACGGAAGAAGTTGCTGAGGTATAGACACCTTAAAATTTACATAAAATGTCAACTTTCATGTGTATAAGCATGAAATTAATTTACTAGGGCTTCTCTGCTGTTTCGGCTGTTCAATCCAGTGTCTTGCCTAACATGTTCAAAAGTACTTATGAGGCTAATACAAAGGGAAATCCCATGTGGAATCAGCTATCAGTGCCTTCTTCCACCATGTACTCATGGGACCCCAATTCAACCTACATTCACTAGCCTCCCTACTTCAAGAACATGACCATGGACCCTCCCGGTGCCCACGGCGTGAAGGATGCTTACTGCTTACTGAACTTTGGTGACAGTATCACAACAGATCATATTTCTCCAGCAGGAAGCATCCACAAGGACAGTCCTGCTGCAAAATTCTTAGTTGAACGTGGGGTGGAGCGCAAGGACTTCAATTCATACGGAAGTCGTCGTGGTAACGATGAAGTAATGACTCGGGGAACTTTTGCTAACATTCGCCTTGTGAACAAACTGTTGAACGGGGAAGTCGGTCCTAAGACAATACATGTCCCTACGGGAGAGAAACTTTATGTATTTGATGCAGCAATGGTAAGCTCTTTAATGTTAAAGTCTACGACAGTTTTCTTTAATTCTTGTCAGCACAAGATATTCACTAATTAATCTGTAATTTTAGAGGTATAAAGATGCAGGACAAGACACCATTGTTTTGGCTGGAGCCGAGTATGGAAGTGGTAGCTCCCGAGATTGGGCTGCGAAAGGGCCAATGCTATTGGTAAGTCTTGATTTCGCGACGAGGAAATTCTTATTGATCTTTACTCGTAAGGGTGCTTATCGAGCGAGTCGATCACGAGCTGAACAGTGTTCGACTTGACTCGAAAATTGTTCGATTTGTGCTCGACTCAATACTACATAAACTTATTTTGTTCGACTTGTGCTCAAAGCTAAGTCAGGATTTTTACCTTAATTTACAAATTTAACAAAAAAAATGTGAAGCAATTCTAAAATCTATACTTCAAAGTAACAATTTACAAATACACCAAACTAATATAGTATTATAAAAAAAACTAACGAGTTGCTTGCGAGCTTATCGAGTCGAGCTCGAGTTAACTTGAGTCAAGTCGAGCTGCTCAGCTCAGTTAGCACCCCTACTCTTTGAATAACTATGTTACTTCGGACTTTTTATTTTTTTGGTGTCCTACACGTATTCGGAGTGTGTATGGGTATACTTCAGAGAAACACCAAAAAATGAAGCAAACTTGTATTAAACCCATACTCAGTCCGAATACAAGTATACCCATACTCACTCCGAATCCAAAAGTAACACGGTTGAGTAAATTTTTTGTATGAACGCAACAGGGGGTAAAAGCAGTAATTGCCAAAAGTTTTGAGAGAATCCACCGCAGTAACTTGGTAGGAATGGGCATCATTCCCCTTTGTTTCAAGTCTGGACAGGATGCGGACTCACTGGGTTTAACCGGTCACGAGCGTTACACCATCGATCTTCCAAGCAAGATAGATGAAATAAGACCCGGCCAAGATGTTACCGTCACAACCGACAATGGGAAGTCTTTCACATGCACTGTCCTCTTCGACACTGAGGTAATAATTGGTTTCACAATTTTTTGTTTTGAACATGTTTTATCTCTGCCCGGACATTGCAAAATACATAAATGATCATTAAAATTTATTGAACTATTACGAAATGATCCTTAAATTTATCTATTTTTTTTATTTTACAACCTGCATTGATCATTTTGTAACAATTTGTGATAAGTTTAATGATATTTTTTATAACTTTCAAAACTTTAGTGGCCAAAAAGACCCTTTTACTTTACCCTTGAAGTTTATCTCCCACTAAAACTGACTCTACGATTGAAATTGCAGGTTGAATTGGGCTACTTCAACAATGGTGGTATACTTCCATATGTTATCAGGAACTTGATTAAGCAATAAACCCATTGCTTAGGAGCCCAATTCGATTCCAAGATTTCCATCAATTGTTAATGGAGATACAAATAAAAAGAATGTCGGCAAATAACCGAAAATTCCCCATTATTTGGACTTGATAGTTTTCCCCTCCCACTTAGTTTTGCAAACAGGCCTTGTCTGTTGTCAAAATAGTTATGTTATTTGTTTGATAGCTTTAAATTTTGAAATAGTCGATCATTCAACAGGTACCAAATTTGGAATTTGGGGGAGACCGTTCATTAGATTGCAGGAATTTTGATCGCACGGCTGGGATTATTATGATATTTTGAAGCATTTTTGCACAGTTTGTGCAGGGAAACAGGGAAAGCAATCTGATTTCAAAACCAGATATTTTCTTTCATTGTTTATTTAAACGACAACAAGATTTTTAAATTAAAGTTTGAAATAATGCATGTTTGCAAACGTTTAAATAATACAAAAAGAAAAGAACCAAATTCCATTGAAGAAAAGGGCGAAAGTAGATTCTCAGCCACATGATTTTCAAGCTGAAATGATGGAGCAATCAAATGCTATTTCAATGCATATTGAATGATTAATTTATATTGGAACTGTACATATTTTTTTCTTAAAAAAAATAAAATTACACCCTACGTCTCTAAATTGCGAGTCGACGAGCGACTTACGTTTCCTTTTAGTTTTCACTCACTTCACAATGTGTTATCACTGTCACCATAATGAATTTCTTATGAACTATATTTGCACTTCTTAAACAATATCGTCATTAAAGTACGAATTTGTATTTTTTTTAAAAAGTACAATGTGCTTTACCAAATCACTATAATAAATTTAAGGGGAAAATAATGCCCGGTAGTTACCAAATCACTATAATAAATTTAAGGGTAAACTATGCCCGATACTATTGAACTATTTAGTGTGACATGTTTTTACCACCGAACTTTCAATTGGTCCAAATTTATCACCAATTTTTTTCGACTCGTTTATACCACAGCGCCGTTAATTCTTTAACGCCGTGATGACCCGTGATGACATGGATACTAAACCAAAACGACGCCGTTTTGGTGCCGCTATTTTGATACTATAATTGCCCAAAACAACATTGTTTTACTGGAAGACAATGTGAAAATCATGTTTTTATTGGGATTTGAACCTGGAACCTTTAGAATCAAAGGCAACATCCTAACCACAAAACCAACTTGATATCTCTAATATATTTCTAGCACAAATAATATATATTCTAAACTGCAATTTATTATATAAATAATATTACTCTATATAAATAATATAAATATAGTAGTATACATATATTAATATATATATAACTAATAAATAAAATATTTATATTAAATAAAAATTATATTATTAATAATATTAAATAAATAAATAATATATTATTATAAAAAAACTAAAAAACTAATTTTTACAAAAACCCTCCAAAATTCCAAAACTTACAAAAAAAACCCCTCAAAAATCCACCAAAACATTAAATTCTTACTTTATACCTTAAAACCCTAAATCATAACTCCTAAACCCTTAAACCATAAATTCATTAGCAGCCAAAATGGATAGACTCGGGTTTAAGCTTTAGGGTTTTAGTGAGTTTTTGATTTTTTTTTTGTAAATTTTCAAAATTTTAGATTTTCTAAAATCATTTTTTAGTTTTTATAATAATATATTATTTGTTTATATATTTTAATATTATTTGTTTATAAATAAAATTTTAGGTTTAAGGTTTATAGTTCAAGGTTAGGGTTTAAAGTTTTGTTAGATTTTGTGCTTTTTTTTAAAAATTTCAGGGTTTCAAAAATATGTTTTGGTGGATTTTGAGGGGGGGTTTGTAAGTTTTGGAATTTTTGGGTTTGTGAAAAATAGTTTTTTAGTTTTTATAATAATATATTATTTATTTTTATATTTAATATTATTGATAATATAATTTTTTATTTAATATAAATATTTTATTTATTAGTTATATATTAATATATGTATACTAATATATTTATAATATATTTATATTATTTATATAGAGTAATATTATTTATATGATAAACTGCAGTTTAGAATATATATTATTTGTGCTAAAAACATATTAGAGATATTAAGTTGACTCAGTGATTAGGTGGTTGCCTTTGATTCTAAAGGTTTCAGGTTCAAATTTCAGCGAAAGTATGATTTTTACATTTTCCTCCAATAAAACAGCACCGTTTTGGGCAATATAGTATTAAAATAGTGACATCAAAACGGCGTCGTTTTAGTCTAGTATCCATGTCATCACATCGTTAAAGAATTAACGACACAATGATATAAACAAATCGAAAAAAAAAAATTAGTGACAAATTTGAACCAATTAAAAATTCGGTGATAAAAATGAGTCATACATAATTCAGTGATATCTGACATAGTTTACCCTAAATTTAATGTATGGGACACACCATCACCTTTAAGCAGTAGTCATTGGATTTCATGCATCACCATCAATTGAATTTGACGCACATAATATAAGTTGATTCAATGATATTTTTACCCTCAATAATTTATCATTAAAAATATTTTTTTAATGTGAATGAGGTTAGTTCAAGTAATAAGCAGTTTGATATTGTTAAAATAAATCTCGAATTTAAGGTGTTGTGTATGTAAAAAAAATTCGTTAGAAGATTCACCTATCAAAATCAGGTATGTGACACATATCGACTCAAATTAACTAAGGTAAAGCCTTAAAAGCCGGAGGACAATAAAAAACATCATTGTCAATAGAAAGGAGGGGCGTGCGTAACACACGACATGGTACGATGCAACTATTGTGCGACATCAACTGAAAATGTTATAATTTTTGAAACATAAAACTGAAAATGTTGTATTGTTTGATAATATTTTCGGTTGATGGTAAGTATCCTATTAATAGATAAGAACACATTTCAATTAATTCCCAAAAAAATATAAATTTATATCAAATTCGAAGTAGTAACTAATCCCAATATTGAAGTATTGAACAAACTCGTATAAGCAAAAAATCTCAAATATCCTTGATCATGAGACATATAATTATCACTATAAATAAGAATAAAAAGTGTAACAATAGTGATTAATATTGACATAATAGAAGTAAAGGAGTCAATAAAGTAACCAAACTCAATTTTTATAAATACAAAAAATATTATAAAAATAATAATATTTTTAATTTTATATTTTAAATTTTATAACATTTTCAGATTATATCGTACCATAATTGCAGTGTACCATGCAGAACAGTAGAATTACCCATAGGAGAGGTGGGATTAAAGGACAAAATGATTTGGACTCCATCTGCACATGGACCCACCCTATCTACATTCTCAAATGTTCGTCCTTACATTGGCGATATTTCCATCTTTATTGGTTTTTTCTCAGTTTTGAAAAGTCTTTGTCGGTCCGATTTTTTAAATTCTTTTGGGATAATTTACACATTTAGTCCCTGAAATATTAAAAATTATTACTTCAATGGCATAACACATTAACAAAGAAAAGTCAATTATTAATTTGATATTAAGCTTTAGGTAAAATACATTATTTACTTCGAGTATTGAAGAGAAATGAGACGTTTGTGTAATGAAAATACACCGTTTTATCTAATTAAGAACACCTTGTATGTTCTATATATATAAATTATGTCATGTCATATTAAAGATTATTTTTTACAAAAATTTCAACTTTTCATAAATTTCAACTTTAGGTATCAATAGTGTTTTTTCCGACAATACTCCTAACTGCAAAGAATCGAGTGAAATATCTTAAAATATTTTTGATTGATCTGACAACAGAAAACATTATCGAATATTATTAATCAGCCAGAATTATTTTCTAACTCTCCTCGTCCTCCTTAGTTCTCCAAAACTACATCGTATGACTATGTGTGGGGAAAGTTCTTGTCAAGCCCTTTGTTATAAGGAGTGTACCGATTTAGTTCCTTTATTAAACAATAACTGATATTTTTTAGACATAAAATGTTTACTCTGCAGAAATCTTATCTTATTTGATTATTTTAACTACTATATGAACTAAATTAATTAATTTAATAGAGGAGGGACTGGTTTAAACTATTATCTACAATAGAGGGACTAGATTTAACAGTTATACAATCGAGAGACTAAATTGATAAAGTCCCTAAGATAGAGGGATCTAAGAGTACTTTGACAGACTATCATCTTACCGTGTGAATTGTATTTAAGGACATCTATTAAAAAATGTCAGACTTCAGTCCCATGACATAAACTTTTGGACAGGTATTTATTACAGAATTAATTTCTAAAGAGCCGTTGCCAAGTTAACGGTTGACTCAATAATGATTGTCCTCGAAAAAGAATTTTAATTTAATTTAATTTAAGTTTCGTTTTTTTTTTGTTCTGCAATTCCAACAGATGTTTATCTAATTTTTTTGTTGTTAAATAAGAGGAGATTTAGTCTCCAACAAACGTTTGTCTAATAATTTTTTTGTCTTAAACGACGGTTTGCCCATATCAGCTAAAAACGAAGTCTAAATGTTTTACAATCTTGCTAAAGTGCTTGGTTATTTATTTTTTTCACCAAGTATTAGAAGCTGCTCGGTTATTGTTGCAGAGTTGTGAGCTGCGCACGACATATTGGCTCATGCTTGGAGACTCGTTATTCGTCGAGTTGACTTGAAGGCGAATAATGTAAAGGTTGGAAAGATTCTTAATCATTCGACGGAAGCACTGGCCGGCTATGCACTTGTGGACTCGACTCTTGAACTGGGAAACGAAAGTCAGACATGTTCATTTAGATAAAAATTGTGCTGTTGATAGCATGTAGAGGAGCTCCAATCACTGATGATTTATGCCATGTGTTATAAATAAAACAAAATTAATTAATAAAATATAAAAATAAATTATTAATATACGCGATATAAAATTATTAGTTTAAAATATAAAAAAACATAAAAAGAGGAGACAAACTTTGTTCGTGATTGGAGAGGTTTTCTTCACTGAACCACCGATCGCATTGAGAGGTTTGGTGCAGAATGAACAGCAGTTGTATAGTTAGGCAAATTATTAGGTATCATTAGATCACGTAATATGTTATCTATCTATCTAGAGAGTTAAGATCCAGTTATACCGGCTAATATTTACTTTTTATATTTTTTTGGACCGTTTTTTATTCTTAATCTCATACATCTATTTACCTTAAATGATCTAATACAAATATAAAACTTAAAAATTTTACACAGTGTAATATATATATATATGTATGTGAAATATCAATTGATCAATTATTGTTTAATTTTTGTATTCAGATTTTAATTTTCAAAGTTGTTGTAAAATAGTTTTATAATAATAAAAAAGGGGTATGTACAGAACAATTTGTTGTATTATATTAAATTCAGTCAGCACTAAATTCTTTTAAGATAATGAAAATAAAATAACTTTGAGTAATTCTTTTTGTAGTTCTAAAATTACGTAAATTTGTATAATTAAAAAATTATAATATAAGTTTCTAACACTAAAATCTTAAAATCATAAATCTTAAATTCAAACCCTAAACCATAAATTATACAATAATTTAATCCATAAACTTTAAATCTTACAAATTATACAAATAAACTCTAAATTAAATTTCTAACCTTTAATACCGCGTTATGTAGTTTAAAGGTTATACACAATGTACATTAAATACTTTTCTTTTTATATACTTATCTATTTATTTATCAGTCGATATATAAATTTGATATATTAACAACCACAATTTTAATTTTATGATCTTAAACCTTAAATCTTAAAATATAATTTCCAAACACTTAAAATTGTAACTCTTAAAATTTAAATATTAAATATCAAACATCATTATTTGACTTTGCTGTTGAAATTATCTAACTCCAATGAATCAATGATAGTGGATGATAATTTTTCATAGTACAAAATAATTCAACCCCACATGTTTTAGTAGACTGAAAAGTTTGGACCCACCGAGGTCCTCACCGGTTCAAACATAACTACTTTTCTTATTTCAAAAAATTAACATTTATGTATTATATAATAAAATCCTTTAATATATAAGTTTATGTAAATTTTAATTTTTTTATTTTACAATTTAAAGATTTAAATTTTAGTGTACGGTTTAAGGTAGGGTACAGGGATATAATTTAAAGTTTATTATTAGAATTTAGGGTTTAAGGTTTATGTTTTAGGGCATTAAGATTATGAATTTATGTTTTAAATTTTATACCTTAAATATAAAAGATTGTATAATTTTTATACAGTTTGTGTACCAAAATATAACCCTTTTATAATTAAATATAAAAAATTAAAAAAATCTAATTAAATAATCAATATATTATATTATTTGTGCGGGTTCAAATTTTAATATTTATTTATTTTTTTAATTATCAAAAGCTTTATATTTAATAAAAAAAGTATAAACAATTTTGCTACTAATTGAATAGTAATTTAAACCAACATAATTTTAAAAGACTTTGTTAAAGGCCGAGTCAAAGGGGCCTTGCCCCTAGATATATGGTTAAATCTCCCTCTTGGAAATATATCAATTCATTCTAGTCATTTTAGCAGAATTTTATTTACTTTTAACCTCCAATAATTTATATGTTATCCCGACCCCTAACGAAATATTTTTTGTTTTTCGTTCAGCGGAAGTGAAATATTTTATTTTAACAAATAAATAAGTAAAATATTTCGTTTTCTTATTAGTAATATCATACATAGTTAGAGTTAGGAGGGGAAATTTCATAAACAAGATCAGATCATTTTTCTATTTTTTTAAAAATATATTAAAAACACGTGAAGCACCAAATAGTAATATTGTATTTTTATATGATTTAATTAAGATTAAATTGAGAGGATTTTGTCTTGTTGTGAATCTAGTCAAAATATATTTTAGATAAAAACATGTTCATCAAACGGTTTTGTAACAGTTCGCTAAGTTTTAATCACCATTCCGTAATAGTTCAATGACTTCAATGGTCATTTTGTAATTTTCACAATTTCAGTGGCGAAAAAGATTATATTTATATAGTTTAGTGACCATTTGTTACTTTACCCTTTTTATTTTATTTTCCATGAAAAATGAAAATAGAAGACACACAAACAAGATCTATCAGTTTTCAAGCATCCCATTTGACAAGGCAAAGAGCACAGATATACAGGGTTTCTCATATGCAAAGCATGACGTGAACTAGTGATTAATGTAACAAAGATTCTTTCATACATAATTTATTTATTTAATACATAAAGAAATCAACTAAAAAACTTTGCAAATACTACACTAAAAAAGCTAAGATAATATTATATAAAAAATAAAAATAGAAAAAAAGGAAAAGGGTAGGAACTTGTAAGGTAGAGCAGCCATGGAAACTGACATTAACCATTGAAAAAGTCATGGAATCATGAACTTGTGTTTTATTAACATTTTCTTGAGCTTTACCATGGGATGTGGGCTTTGGACCTTGTAAACTTGTAAGTGTTAAAAAAAGCTTGGGTTTTCTGAATCATTTTTGTGTAATAAAAAAACCCTTACTGCTGTTTTTGTCATCCTTGTTTTTTAATCTTTTTTTTTTGACAATTTTAGAAAAACCCCATGTTGGTTTCATCCCCAGAATTGCATGGATTTCTTCTTGATTGCTTCCTTTTCATGTTTTTTCTTACCTTTGTTTGCAGGTGGTGCTTGGAATCTTGAATTCATGATAATCTGAGACAGGAAATTCAGTTTGTCTTGTTTCAAAGACAGGATTTTTTTTTGGTTTTGGTCAGAATAAGACATGGGGGATGTCTTGGAGATTCTCAGATTCATCAGAAGAACTTTGATTTTGTTCAGTCTTTGGTTCCTATGCTCTGGGAATGTCTCAGCTTCTTCAAATTCTTCTTCTTTGAACCCCAAAGTTATAAATATTGGAGCTTTGTTCACTTTGAATTCAGTCATTGGAAGAGCAGCACAGCCTGCAATTAAAGCCGCCATTGATGATGTCAACTCCAATCCCAACATTCTTAATGGAACTCAATTGAAACTCATTGCCCGAGACACAAATTGCAGTGGATTTGTTGGAACCATGGAAGGTATGTTTTTTTCTTACACAATACACACCGTTCAATTTGTGCCTAAAATGTCTGGTTCTTGTGGTTCTGTAATGAAGAAATCTATTTAGGTGGCATTGCTGTTCTGTTTGTAAAGAGATTTTATTGACAATCAACTTAGATTTAGCTTGTTTTCTTTGTTTGTGACTTTGTGTAGCTTTGCAGCTATTGGAGAGTGATGTTGTTGTTGCAATCAGTCCGCAATCGTCCGGAATAGCTCATGTCATCTCCCATGTTGTTAATGAGCTTCATGTCCCTCTTCTCTTGTTTGGAGCTACGGATCCTACTCTTTCTTCGATGCAGTACCCGTATTTCCTGCGTACTACGCAGAGTGACTACTTCCAAATGTATGCGATCGCAGACATAGTCGAATACTATGGCTGGAGGGAAGTGATAGCGATATTCGTGGATGATGATTTTGGGAGAAGTGGTATTTCTGCTTTGGGTGATGCCCTGGCGAAAAAACGTGCCAAGATTTCGTATAAGGCCGCCTTCAGCCCTGGAGACACCGAGAGTACGATTAACGACTTACTTGTTGAGGTTAACTTGATGGAGTATCGAGTTTATGTAGTTCATGTTAATCCAGACACTGGTGTGAACATCTTTTCTGTTGCCAAGTCTCTTAATATGATGAGTGATGGCTATGTTTGGATTGCTACGGATTGGCTTCCTTCGTACTTGGATTAAATGGAATCGGTTTATCCCGACACAATGAATCTCTTGCAGGGAGTTGTCGCTGTCCGCCATTACACCCCCGATACTGATCTGAAGAAGAGTTTTATGTCTAAGTGGAACAACCTAAAATACAAGGGAAGTGCAGGTCGTGAAGGCTTCAATTCGTATGCACTTTATGCTTATGATTCGGTTTGGTTGGCTGCGCACGCCCTCAATGTTTTTCTCAAGGAAGGTGGGAATTTATCTTTCTCTTACGACCCGAATTTGCATGATACCAATGGCAGCATGCTGCATCTAGCATCACTTCGTGTGTTTAATGGCGGCGAAAAACTTCTTGAAACACTTCTGAGAATGAACTTCACTGGTCTAAGCGGTCAGATTCAGTTTAATCCAGATAAACATCTAGTTCATCCGGCATATGTTGTTCTTAATGTTGTAGGAACTGGGACTCGTAGAATCGGCTATTGGTCGAATTATTCTCATCTCTCAATTGTTCCCCCAGAGACCTTATATTCGAAACCTCCCAATATCTCTACTGGCAGTCAACATCTTTACAGTACAATTTGGCCTGGTGATACAACCGCAACGCCAAGGGGATGGGTATTTCCTAACAATGGGCAGCCTCTGCGAATCGCTGTACCCAACCGAGTAGGTTATAAAGAGTATGCCTCGAAAGACAAGAGTCCTCAGGGTGTACGAGGATACTGCATTGATGTATTCGAAGCTGCGATAAGCTTGCTCCCGTATGCCTCCCCTCACACATATATGTTATTCGGGGATGGTAAAAGAAATCCGAGCTACGATGACCTTGTCAATGTGAGTATCTGCTTTAATTGCTATAACTTAACTGGCAGGCCTTTGGATTTAGCTAATCCGATTTTGAGCGAAGGTTTGAGGCTTTCAGCTCCCTGCTCAAAGATCGAGCCAGGTTCTAGGAACTATCTTGACTTGCTGCTTTCTTTAGGTATATGATGCTGCAGTCGGAGATATTACTATTGTAACGAACAGGACAAAGATTGTAGACTTCACGCAGCCTTATATGGGGTCTGGACTTGTCGTTGTTGTGCCGGTGAAGGAGGCCAAGTCGAACCCTTGGGCATTCCTCAAGCCATTTACTAGAGAAATGTGGTTTGTCACTGCCGCATTCTTCCTCTTCGTGGGAGTTGTAGTGTGGATTCTCGAGCACCGGATGAACCATGAATTCCGTGGTCCTCCCAGCCAACAGCTTATAACAATTTGCTGGTTAGTCTATTTACCTCATTGGCAATCCTCTTTTACATATATGGCTCCATCATAAGACAACCTATAAATTACTTGCGAAAACCATAGTTCTATTATGCATAATCAAGCAGATATTTACAAGAGTCTGCATTTCATGGTTCTTGTGCATGTTCACTGAGGCTGCAACAGTAGGCTCGGATTCATTATGAATCTGCACGGTCGCTGTTTATTAGACGAATATTGTAGTGACTGTTGACTTCTGTTTTCCCCAATTCCAGGTTTAGCTTCTCAACGATGTTTTTCTCGCACAGTAAGTAAATCACTAGACTTCTATGGCTTCTGTTTATGTTGTTATATGTAAATGCTTCAACGAAATTCCGTGTTAGGAGGTCGTAAAATCCTCTTTGTTTTGGTCTAATGCAGGAGAAAACACCGTGAGCACGTTGGGGCGATTGGTGTTGATCATATGGCTATTTGTAGTCCTGATTATTAACTCGAGCTACACTGCTAGTTTGATATCGATACTTACCGTGCAGCAGCTAACATCAGGGATTCAAGGGATCGATAGCTTGATCTCTAGTACCGAACCTATTGGAGTCCAAGACGGTTCGTTCGCTTTGAACTATTTGGTTGACGAGCTCAATATAGCACAATCTAGGATAGTTAAGTTAAAAATCCAGAAGCATACCTCAGAGCCCTTAAGCTTGGACCGAAGAAGGGTGGAGTAGCTGCCATTGTTGATGAGCTTCCTTACATCGAACTCTTCTTATCGACCACGAATTGTTTAGACAGGATAGTTGGCCCCGAATTTACGAAGAGCGGATGGGGCTTCGTAAGTATCAACATTAATACAGGATAGTTGATTTTTTTACTTCCGAAATGTAATCCAATGCGTCATTCCTGGTTTCAGGCTTTCCAGAGGGACTCCCCTCTCACAGTCGATATGTCAACCGCGATCCTCCAGCTCTCGGAGAATGGCGATCTCCAGAAAATCTATAACAAATGGTTGACGCACAGCGAGTGCATGTCGCAAGTCAATCAAGTCGACGAGAACCAACTCTCACTCAACAGCTTCTGGGGCCTGTTCCTCATTTGTGGCATTGCTTGTGTATTGGCTCTGGTCATATTCTTCTATAGAGTCTTTGCTCAGTACCGCAGGTTCAGCCCCGAAGACGAGGAAAGAGAGATGGAGACGATCGATCCTTCGAGGCCGAGTCGACGTTCCATCGGCTCCAAGAGTTTTAAGCAGATAATTGAGTTTGTAGATAGGAAAGAAGCAGAGATTAAGGACATGTTGAAGAGAAAGAACAGTAATGGGAGTAAACAACAGAACAACCATAGTTTCTCAGATGCTCAAATAAGTTCACCTTCTTAGGAAAACAAAAACAAAAACAGAAACAGTTTTGATTTGATCTGTCGGAACTTCAAATCTTCCTTTTCTCTGTGTTCATATTATAGAATCAATACAAAAGGAACTCCATTGCCTAGGTTTATTTTTCAATTTCCTTGCACCCTTTTTAGTGGGGGGATAAAAATCAGAAACTACAAGTTAATCAAAATATTATTACAAATAAATTATTTTTTTATTACCATTGAAACTAATAGTACAATATGACTTGGTATAATTATATGTTTTGGGTATTTTATTAATTTTATTCTCGTTTTAAAACAATTTAATAAATTTAATTATTTATATTTAAATATTTAATTAAATTATTTTTTAATTGAGATTTTGTCAAAACAAGCGAGCCCATCAAATTAAAATAATAATTGGATAATGATATTATATTATAAAACAAAAATAAGTTACTATAAACTATTATAATACTAGGAAAGTAAATAACAAACAATTTGTTAGATTCATAACATTAAAATTTAAAAATAGACATTATTTGAACCCAATAAGTATTCTAGTAATAAAACGGATAATGTTCATCTTAAGAGACGCGAGTTCAAATCGCTCCGTCTATAAGGTGTATGCGTTTGTCAAAAGGCTAAAAATATGTATAAACATATGTTACCTTGTAATCACATTTAGACTATTTATAAAGAATAAACATTATTTAAGAGACCTAAGTAGTCATTTAGCATAAAATTGATGATACACAAAATTATTGTTAACATTTAGTTAATGTCACTAATACTTGTTTTTAAGAAAAAATTCCTAATCTTAAGTATTAGAAATAGAATCAAAGTGCCATTTATTATCTCAACTAATTTATTTATTTTTCAGTCTAAAATTTTAAATATAACATTAATTATCTGAAATCTCATAAACATAATTCAGTTATTGAACATGTCTAATTAAAGTCGATAAAAAGATAAGAGTAAAACAAATGACAGCAAATTTAACGAGAAAGTTTAAAGTTCCGAAAATAACCCTCAAGTCTATACATGTAGCAGCAAAACCCAGCCGGCAATTTGGGCCATATTCAAAATTATTCGTCGCTAATGCGCTGGTCAACCGTCCCGTTAAAGTAATCACTGTTCCGTCGCTAAAAAGGTCTTCTTCCTCGTAAGTTGAAACTGAAAATTGGAGCGATTTTTTCCCAAAATAGCGACGAGGTTTTGAAAACCCATGAGATCTATAAATCCCCGGGCTTCGATTCCATTTTCACATGGTCGAAGATTCATACGGACTAAGCCCATCGAGAGTTAGAAATTATGAGCCTCAAAATGGCTAAAAACAGCTTCAGACTCAGAGTCCAGCGTCGCGTTTTGCTTTTGCGGCGGTGCTTTTGTTGTTTTTGGGACAGAATTCTCATGTGTTCCCCTGGGCAGCCTATTACGTATCATATATTATCACGTGCAACTACCCCTGCCTCCGCCGACGACAGTTCTACGGCCACGCCGCCGTCGCCTCATGGCGGCCACCAAGATCATATGGACTCGGATTTGGTTCCGTTGAAGATCGGCCTCTTGGGTGACCCTCAAATTGGGAAAACTAGTTTTCTGGTTAGTATTTTGAAGACTAGATTTATAAACATTGCTAAATTGTTGTTAATCGAATGAATGCATATATTTTCATTGTCTTTTGAAGGCAAAATATATTGGGGATGAGAAAGATGAACAAGAAGACAATCACGAGAAAGGGTTGAATTTGATGGATAAAACATTTGTTGTAGAAGGAGCAAAAATATTTTACAGTATCTGGGAAGTTGATGGTATGCCATTCTTTTAAAAAATTACATCTATATATATAAATATATAAGGTTGTAAATGAATCAAGCTTAAACGAATAAGGCTCGGTTTGTGTTTGGGGTTGTTAATTCATTCTTGAAAATGCTTATGTTCTATTCATATTCTTTTAAATTTTTAATATCGTATTTGTGTTCGTTTATTTATTTTTGAAGGTATTTATGTTTGTTTGTTTGGTGTTCGCGAACATGTTAGTGTAATGTTCGCGAATATTTCATTTAACATTTAAGAACATATTCATTTATAGTCAACATGGTAAAATTACACCATTAATACTTAAACTCTAAAGTTTACATTGTGTTCATTTTAGTCCCTATCTTCACCAATATTAAAAACGTAGAAAAAAAATTGAGGAATAAGATGAATGAGTTTATAAACGAACCAAACACATCTTTGTTTGTGTTTGTTCGTTTATTAAACAAACATAAAAATATTGTTCATACTCATTTAGCTAATAAATGAACCTTATACTAATAGTTCACGAACAACCTTATACTAATAGTTCACGAACGCTCTGTTTATTTACACTTTTATATATATATATATATATGAACTCTTTTTATTTTTTTAATTTGGAAATGCAGGAGCTGAGAAATCTCAGAATCACATTCCCCTGGCTTGCCAAGATTCTGTAGCAATTCTTTTCATGTTTGATCTAACAAGCAGATGTACTTTAAACAAGTATGATCACCAACCATTTTATCACGATCGCAAACGTAACAAATACAATTTATGTGAACATCTCTATTGAATTGTGACCGCAATTTAAATATCTGAATCTGATTTATCCTGGAAATTTGAAATCTGGGTATTGTTCTAAAGTATGGCTGTTTTTTTATGTATTCGGTGGTTGCAGTGTCATAAGCTGGTTCCAAGAAGCAAGGAAATGGAATCAGGTTTTCACATTTTCCTCTACTTTTTACCATTTGCCAATGTTGAAAGCTTCATTATATGTTGATCGTTGCAAATTTCGATTACGCAGACGGCAATACCGATTTTGATTGGAAGCAAATTTGATGATTTCATCCAACTTCCTATTGATTTGCAGTGGACAATAGCCAGTCAGGTAAATTGGTCATACCATTTTAAGAAAAATGGATATGCATGATATTTCTTGCTTAGTGATTAGATCTTTTTCGATGTCTTCCGAACAACGGAATTGGGTACCAAAAACTGATCGGCGAAAAATTTTCCGGACGCTTAAATCTATCGGTTTGGCGAGTGAACTTAGAAATGGGAAGCTTGGAGACAATCCAAGTCAAAATATGAGTACTAAGCTTATAGAGCAAATAAAGTAAATAAGGGGACAAAGAGAGATTGTGATCTCTCACCCTTGTAGTAGGTTATAGGTAGCTGTGTATAACTCTCTATCTTTGTTCTATGTTACTCGAATTCGAGTTAATGTTGGATATAATATTATCCAACATTATTATATCCAACATTAACTCGAAAGACTTCAGAAGTAAAAGTTCGGATAACGTAACACTTTTTCGTTGATATTTGATTTGATTTCAGTTATTTATGACAGGCAAGAGCATACGCAAAGGCCCTAAATGCCACACTGTTCTTCTCAAGTGCAACATACAACATCAACGTGAACAAGATCTTCAAATTCATCACCGCAAAGCTCTTTGATCTGCCATGGACGGTTGAACGGAATCTGACAATAGGAGAACCCATCATTGATTTCTGAAGTTTTTCTTTCTCTGTACATACACAGGAACAAACTGCCTACCCAAATTCACAAAACAAATTCCTCCTCAGCCAACCGGTCACCAGATTTGATGGTTATTCTTATAGCATAAAGTCAAAAAAATATCCTAATATTAAGTCAAAAAATATAAAATTATTTTTCTGTTGACATGTTATTATGTAAAGGCATTTCAAGTTATTTATTTTTAGTTGACTAATAATTTTTCATTTTGACTCAAAATAAAACGTTAATAGTTAAATTATTGGCAAAATGATAAAAAATGCCCCCAACGTTTGCATGTTTTGTCATTTGGCCCCCTATTATTTTTTTACAGCAAACAACTCTCAAAGTTTGCATGTTTTGTCATTTGGCCCCCTATTCTTTTTTGGAGCAAACAACCCAACGTTTCAATTTGGTTCAAATATGTCCCAGTTGGATAGAAACCGTTAGTCAACTAACAGTCAGCGGCTGATGTTGACTGGACTTGCCATGTGTTAAGAGCTGCTGACGTCAGAATCAACCGTTGACACGTGGCCGAACTTGATCGTGACACATGGCGAATATGATGCTAACACGTCAGCAGAACTTAACATGTGGCAAGTCCAATCAAATCAACCGTTGATCGTCAGTTGACTGACAATTTTCATCCAACGGGGGCATATTTGAACCAAATTGAAAAGTTAGGGATTGTTTGCTCCCAAAAAAAAAATAGAGGGCCAAATGACAAAACATGCAATCGTGAGGTCATTTTTTGTCATTTTGCCTAAATTATTTTATAAAAAGAATAAATGTCAAAGTGATTATTCAATCAAAATGACATTTTTATAGTACAGTGATGTTTAGAGTTGTTCGGCTTTTAGTGTTTGAATTTTCATCTTATTTTTTAAAATTGATCCAATCGAATTGAATGTATCAACCGTTAAATGTTATCGTTTAATTAGATATAATGATAATTTTAGTCCTCAAAACTTTTATACTTTATTAATTTAATTCAAATTCAAACTAATTTAATAAATTTCGACTCTTCTTATTTAAAAAAATGACCGACTTAAGTCTATCATTTAAGTTTTAATAGCGTAGAAATTATCGGGGAATTGGAGGCAGTGGGCACAAATCTAAAGCAGCGTCGACCATTTCAAACCTTGAAAACATTTCACAAAATTAGATCAAGAAAAGAAGAAAAATCCCCCATCTTTCATCCATTCTAAAAAATAAAAACAAAAACAAAACAAAACCCAATTTGAATTGAATGAAATGGAAACTCTATGCAAGGTGGTCGACGGGCTGCTACTGGTGGTGTTCACGGCGTCGTTCGTGACGGCACCTCTGATATGCTCCCAGGCGGTCTTGCCGGAAACCAGTTTCCCGGAGTCGCTAGTTCGCCTGAAACAAAGCTTCGTCGATGAGTGTCAGGATTATCTGATGGTGGAGAAGCCTCATTTCTTCGTAGCTCTGGTTTGGTTGGAGCTTACTTTCCAGTGGCCTTTGGCTTTGCTCAACATTTATGGGATTTTAGCATCCAAGCCTTGGTTTAATATATATATATATATATATATATATCTTTATCTCAAATTATTGTAAGGGATCTATTTTAACAATGCATTCTAGATTTTCATTAGCATGCATTTGGAAAAAAAGCAGGGTTTAGATTTTTGTTGATGCACATGCGAATAAAAAATTAGTATGTTACTTTTATGTAGTCCTTTATGTACCCTCCAATGACTTTATGATATGTTTTATTAATAAAATATAAACCATCAATAAAATAGTGAAAATATTATTAATACACTTGATATAAAATCTTAGATGGTGCATATAAAGGGCACAAAAAGCATAAATGAATTGGATAAAACTTTAATACACGGTTTGTGACACAGGCTTGTATTTTTACCTTACAAAATACAAATTCTAAATTCCTAACCCTAACACCCTAAATTCTAAACCCTAATCTTAAATTCTAAACCCTAAACTCATAACATCTAAACCCTAAACTACAATCTAACCCCTAAAATTTACACGGTCTTTATATTAGTGTTTTTTCCAAATAAATTTTATTCTGCAAATGTAGTGAGTTTTTGGTTATTGGTAGTTCACTTTTATTGTAACTTATCCTGTCAACCCATCAATAGTCATAATTATAAGCCCAACACAGCCTACATAGACTAATATATAACCAGACATGAGATGAAAATGAGAGACTAGAACCTCCATCTTCTCCAACATCACATTCCTTCCTCTCTCTTTTTTTTTTTTCAATTTTTCACTGTTTACAACTTCACGTCCAAATCAAAAAGGATGAACAATCTAAAACTACAATATCTCATTTTGGTTATCAACAATTTTATTTAGTACGAGACAACGAATCACAAATAATGATAATCAACAATAAGAAAATGAAGAGAAAGAAACGTTCAAAAAATCTTTCGAGGATCATTATCAAAACTTTTCGAGTTTTTGGTGTCACTCTTCAAATATATTATATAATTTGTTAAACTTTTTTTTTTGTCAAATTCAGACTGCTGTATTAGGAGAGCTGATGGGATCGCAGAAGGCATCAGAAAAACTGGTGCAAATATATGTAGTATTCATGGGAGTGGGAGCCTTAGCCGTGGTTCGGGGGCTGGTTCCACAATCTTGCAAGGTTCCAACAATTGGCAAAAGACCAGCGGCTGGTTTGGGTAGGAAGAAGAGGGCTTGATCGCGTCCAGGAAATGGGAATATTACCCAAGCCATCCCTTATATCTTCTCCGAATTTTCATTTTGGTCATAATAAATTAGTAACATAAACTAATGATTTCAGGTCAGTACTCTCAAATTCATGACCCAATAATATGTATTATTTATATTACTATTTGTCTAGGCTTTTTAAGGATTTGACTTACATCAGAATGTGTAATTTGTTTTTGAAATCTCTTGCATCATTTTAATCACATGTTTTTATGACTCATTAATAATATTGTTTATAATTTTTTTATAAATTATAGAATGTGATAAAATATTTTTTATTTTTAAATTATAAAATTTATAAACGAAAAAAAATTGATGTAGGAAAATTTGGATGAAATCTAATATGAGAAAATATTTGATACATCAACGGTAGAAAATCATTTTTCACACGTAGATATATTGTATGGTTTTGATGTTTAGTTTAGGGATTTATGTTTTAGGGTTTTAAAATTAGTGTTTATAATTTAAAGTTTAATTGTAAGGGTTTAAGATTTGAGGTTAGAGATTTATACTTTAGATTTAAAGTTTAAATATGCATGTTTGTGTAAAAAAAATTTACACTGACAGTACATCAAATACTCCATATGTTCTAGTAAAGTTGTCACATTTGTGTTTTGAAATTGTTGAGTCAAAGTGTAACTTTAAAAAGCTCAACAACTTTTTAAGACACAATTACTTTTCTATTCTTTTTTAGTTTCTCAACAAAAATAAAAGTTATCTTTTTAAGGGCAAACTTATCATTCAAATTATTTTACATCACATATCTTATATAAACTTTTTCTCCTTAAAATTCCGTGAAAAGTCAACATGTGACATAAATAGTGGGACAGATGGAGTAATATATATATATATATAATGTACTAATTTAGACATTTAAAAATAAATACTTAATTTTTGTACTTAAATTTGAAATATAAATAACTTAATTAATTGAGATTTTTTAATTTTTTTGGGTTTTAAAAGTTCTTTTATGAATTATATTTAACATTTTTGAATTTAATATACATGTATATTATGCATCATAAGGTGTTATATGGATTTTTTGTTACGAAAAAAAAAATTAAATATCATGCATTACGGTTGAAAAGTCGAGTCAAACTGAGCAAAGATTCTTTAAGTACTACAATAATAATGAGGTACAATTACAACTTTAAAGACTGAAATATCATTTGTTTTTATTTTTAAAAAAATCTAATAATGTTATATTCTATGTTATATAATAAACAATTAAATAACCAACACCTTCTTAATAACATCTGATTCAACCATTTAATTTTCAAAATCTAATAATGTTCGTACGTTGTTGAGGGGTTTTAAAAATGTTTTTTTTTTGTATTTGTAAATTTTGAGAGGATCATATCTTTGTATTTCGTATGTGCAATATGTGTCAGATACGATTACTTTAAATAAAGTTAGAGTAATATAACTTTTTTACATTTAAAATAAGTATTAGATATAAATATATGTTCCGCGTAGGTATATACGAACTTTTAAATATTTTACTATACATATATTTTTCACTTTATTAATTAGTTTTTGTTAAAAATCCAGGTTGCTATGAGGGGAGATGATGGGATGCCTGAAAGCAGTAGTTGAATTGTTGTTAAAAATACAGGACTGTTCTAATTTTACAATTAATTCTTTTTTTATTTTCCCTAATTTAGTAATAATTTTATTTAATTTTCCTGATTAATTAATATCCCGTTGCTATTGTATTTTGAGGTGTTTCGTATTCAATGAGGATTTATTTTAAAATTACTAATAAATAGTTGGTTTTGCGAGATAAGATGTCAAAAATTTTAAATTAAGTCAGAATGTTTGTTCGAATCTGACATTGAATAAAATAAATTGAATTGAAAAGTTCGCCTCTAATAAGTTTCCAATGTACTAAATCCAGGTTAGTTAGTTAGTTAATAGGATAATTCACAATAAAAACTATTTTCTTTTTGAGATTTTCACATGAAAGCTACACTATTTTCTTTATATATATATATAATACTAAAAATACAAGGTAGTGACTCATCCCAATTAATAATTAAATTATCCAATTAGCAACTGCCGAAGGTTGGTCTAAGTGGTAAGCAACTTGATATTGCTTAAGCATGTCTCGAGTTGAGCACTTGTGTATGTAACAAATATTAGCGAAGAGACTCACCCATCAAAATTTAAAATCATGTATGCGAAACGGGTCGGTCTGAATTAATCAAGATAAAGACCTGAAAATTAAGAGGGCAATAAAAAATTATTAAAATAACACAGTGATTTTTAAAGTTTTATAAAGTCTACCGTGGTGTTTGACTTTGCGACTGGCGTGATTCGGAGTAGATGTGGAACGTGGAAAGATCTGTGAGACATGACCAGAGGTGTGCAAAATAAACCGTAATTGTTAATCAATATAATTGTTAAATTTTACCAGTTAATTAATCTATTGTTAAAGTTAAACAGTTTTGGTTAACCAACCGCTAAAAATAATGATTAATAGAATTGGTTAACCATTATGAAATTATTTAGACATAAAATGAAGTTTGTGATTAGAATTTTTCTCTATTTAAATATTTTTTAAAAAATTTAATATAATAATTATTAGAGAGAATTTTATTATTCTCAAAAGAATTAGTGAACTTGTGAAAAAAATTGTAATTGGTTACAAGTTAACATGTAACCGAACTGTTTAATAACGGTTAACAGCTATAATTTAATCTCTTCTTTTTTTTTAAAAAAATGCATATTAAACTTCTCATAAAGTCTCTCAAAATTTGAAAATTTTAGTTAGACACCGAAGTATTTGAAAAATGCAAATTAAACCTTCAAAATTTTAATTTAACTTTTATTTTTAAAAAAATCAATAAACCTTTCAAACTCTTTCATCAAATTTTACAACCGATTCGGATGGAGCTCTTGCCGGACTACAACAGCCACTGCCCACTAACCGTGATGAATGTGGTTTCAAAGTGGCGGAATCTGACTAGGGATTAACTAAAATGCAACGTCCAGGCTTCCATTTCAAGGAGTTTAATGCCTCCTGTTTTGCTGCTATTGCGGGAAATGTTTAGGGTGAGCCTAAAATATAGTCTCATATAAATTTTTATTAAAATTCTTACTATTTTAGTAAGAATTTATGTGGGACTTGAGTAATAGTTCAAATATAACTAAAATTCTTACCAATTTTTACCAATATCAGTTCTGTGACTTAACTAAAGTTACCCAATTTTACCAGTACACTAATAAACCGTGTTTCTATTGGCATGTCGAATTTTAGGGCATTCAGAATCCATTTACCAAGTTTTCACCTTAGGCTCATTTTAGGCACTTTTTTAACTATTATCCAATCCTAGTCATTCTAAGCATACAACAAAACCGCGTTACCAAGTCATCATACAACCATAGAAAGGCTTATACAAAACAAGTTGGACCATATGCCACTTCACTAAGAGTTTATAGCAAAAGATAACATACATATATGGCAGGGACGTGACTTGCAACCGCAACAACACGATCAAGGCTCGGAATTGTTCAAGGTCATGAAAATGCATATGACACACATGTTAGGCTTACATAGCCTAGTGAGGTAGTTATAACAATTACAATGAATGATTAATATTATGAAATGCATGATAATCAAATATACAAGTAGTCATATTATACTATGCACAATTCATGCTTATTACACATATTCACATATTACATTTCACATATTCATATCATAATCATAATGTCATAGCACAATTCATAGACACATATCACATTAGGTACCATTGGATACACGGATTCCCCTGAACACCAACACATATAACAGAGAGTGGGCCGTAGCCCTTGAGCCGTAGCTCCGGAGATATATCCCTTACATAGCCGACCTTATTTCCCCCACATATAGGCCGTAACCCTGGACCGTAGTCCTTCCTTACTTAACCGAGCTCAATAATCCTATGGCATGCCAATTGTATCCAATGTCCATAATTGCACAAATTCACATAGTCCATAAAATTTTCAAGTCATATCATATTAAATATCAAAATGAACCTTAGCTCCATATCATGTAACATTTTATGTCATTTTCGTATATCACATACGTGTAGCATATCATAATCATGTTTGTGCATATCAAAGCAATGCAAGGCACTTACTTGATTTGCCAATCGAATTCAACATAGTTGCTGTACGGAAGCCCTTAAACAAATATAAACATAACCATAAAATAATGCAATGGGATGACACCGAGCTTATCCCTTGACACAACTACACTCACCTCGACAACCCGATGTTTTTAAGACTCTCGGATAGCAGCGCCTTTATCCTTGGCTTTCGAAAGGGATGACGGTTGTTCTTTATCAACCTCTTGAGTCAATCGATAGCAAGGACTCGAATTTATTAAACCAAAAAACTCAATCTTACCACCTTACCATTGAATCGTTCTTTGTTCCTTACTTTCCCTATATCTCTTCCGTAACAATCCCCCCCATTTATATACAATTAGTCGGCCCCCAATTGTTTCCCCCAAGCTCCACGTATATGGCAATTTTAAGGGGCATGACCCTTTTGCTTTGGCCACGTGGCGGAAAAGGCTTGCCACCTTATGCCACACCATCCCTAAACGTGGGGGAATTCACAGCAATTCCTTCAATTTGAAGGAATCAGCCGTGGGTCCCCCCCACTCACATCTTTTTTACTAATAATAGTAAACTGATACAGTTAGCCCAAATAACTTTTATTGCTTTAAATTAGCTACAAGGTTTTCGGGGTATGACAACTCTCCCCCTTAAGAAAATTTGTCCTCGAATTTTCACTTCAGGCGAACATATGAGGATATTGTTTTTGTATAGTCTCATCGGGTTCCCATGTTGCTTCTTCGACAGAATGACTTCGCCACAAAACTTTCACTAAGGGCACAGTCTTGTTATGAAGCCTCTTGGTCTCTCGTGCGAGGATCTGAACTGGTTCTTCCTCGTATGTCAGATTAGATTGGATTTCCACAGACTCTGGCTCGATCACATAGGAAGGGTCTGATCGGTACTTCCGTAGTATAGGTACATGGAAGACGTTGTGAATTCGACTTAACTCCTCGGAGAGAGCTAATCGGTAGGCAGCAGGTCCAACCTTTTCAATCACCTCAAATGGACCAATGAAGCGGGGACTTAGCTTTTCTTTCTTTCCGAAACGAAGAATCTTCTTCCATGGAGATACTTTGAGGAAAACCTTCTCACCAACCTCGTACTAAATACCTATCCTGCCTAGATCGGCATACGACTTGTGTCGGTTGAAGACAACCTTAAGCCGATCACGGATAATGGTTGTTCTTTCTTCGGTTTCTTAAAGTAAGTCAAGACCTAGCATCTTGCCTTCACCGAGTTCAGTCCAACAAATAGGAGTCCTACACCTCCTTCCATAGAGAGCATCATACTGAGCCATTTGAATTGAAGCCTGGTAACTGTTGTTGTAAGCAAACTCGATCAAGGATATGGATTTCTCCCACGTATTCCTAAAGTCAATGACACAGGCTCGGAGCATATCTTCCAGGATCTGAATAACTCTTTTAGATTGGTCGTCAGTTTGAGGATGGAAAGCAGTGCTAAGATGCACTCGCGTTCCCAAGGCTTCGTATAAGGTCCTCTAAAACCGAGACGTAAATCGTGGGTCACAACTGGAAATGATAGATACTAGAATTTTGTGTAAACGAATAACTTCGTGGATGTACAACTCCATGAGCTTAGGCAAGTTGAAATACATTCTTACTGGAAGGAAGTGAGCAGACTTGGTGAATCGGTCCACAATGACCCAAATAGCATCATTTTTTTGGAGTCAAAGGTAGACCACTTACGAAGTCCATCGTGATACGCTCTCATTTCTATTGCGAAAGTTCGATGGGCTGTAGGAGACCCGTAGGTACCTTGTGCTCGGCTTTGAGCTGTTGGCAAGTAAAACACCTAGCTACGTAGTCTGTGAATTCATTCTTCATACCGGACCACCAATAGATCTCCTTCAGATCTTTGTACATTTTGATAGCTCTACGGTGAACATAGAAAGGGCTAGAATAAGCTTCTCTTAGGACTTGGTTCCGAAGATCATCATCATCATGAACACAAATGCGGTTGTAGAAACACAGTAACCCCTCAAAATTCAAAGCAAAGTCAGGATCTGAGCTATCATTGACCTTAGCAATAAGGGTTGCAAATCCTCATCAGTTTCTTGGAGTGTCTTAATTCGAGATACAATGGTGGAGTGAACTCTCAGGTCAACTAACAATTTACCATACTTTCTGAGTCTGAAGTGGGCATTCAAGCATCTCGGAGAAGAAGTGGGTTTCCAACTAAGACCGTCAGCCACCATATTGGCTTTACCGGGATAAAAGTCAATGACTAAATCATAATATTTCAACAATTCTCACCATAGAGATAATGCTGCCAAATTTTCAAAGCAAACACAACTGCGGTGAGTTCTAGATTATAAGTCAGATAGTTCAACTCGTGAGGCTTGAGTTGACGTGAGGCATAAGTTATGAATTTGCCTTCTTGCATCAGAACACAGCTTAATCCTAGGTGAGATGCATCAATATACACAATGAAGTATTTACCTGACTCGGGTTGCACTAACACAAGGGCATGAGTAAGGACTTGCTTGAGTTGGTCGAAACTCATTTGTTAATCAACAGTCCATACAAAAGAAGTATCTTTACGGAGAAGCTTCCTTAAGGGTGCTGCAAGTAACGAGAATCCTTTAACAAATCTACGGTAATAGCCTGCAAGGCACAGAAAACTATGAACTTCTCCCACATCCTTCGGAGGAGTCCAATCAAGGATTGCTTAAATCTTCTTTGGGTTTACCTGGATTCCCGCAGAAGAAATCACATGGCCAAGAAAGAATACTTCAGATAACCAGAATTCACATTTACTGAACTTAGCATAGAGCTATTTCTCCCGAAAGGTCTGAAGCACAATTCTGAGATATTCTTCATGGGTAGCTAAGTCTTTAGAATAGATCAGAATGTCATCTATGAAGACAACCACAAACTTATCGAGATAGGGTCATAATACATGATTCATCAGGTCCATGAAGGCTGCAAGTGCATTCGTGAGCCCAAAAGGCATCACTAGAAATTCATAGTGACCATATCTGGTTCGAAAGACAGTCTTTGGAACATCAGACCCCTTTACTAGCATTTGGTAGTATCCGAACTGAAGATCTATCTTGGAGAAGATAAAAACATCCTTCAACTGATCAAAGAGGTACTCTATCCTCAGAAGTAGGTACTTGTTCTTGATCGTCACTTTATTCAATTGACGATAGTCAATGCATAAACGCATCGATCTATCCTTCTTTTTGACGAACAAAACCGATGCTCCCTAGGGTGAAAAACTCAGTTGGATGAATCCTTTATCTTGAAGGTCTTGAATTTGAGCTTTTAACTCCTTCAACTCTACCAAAGCCATTCTATACGGAGTAGTGAAGACCGGAGTAGTTCCAGGTTGCACTTCTATCCCGAATTTTACTTCACGGGTAGGAGGGAGTTTCAGAAGTTCATTGAGAAACACATCAGGAAATTTTTTCACCATAGGTACATCTTCGATCTTTAAATCTTTCTTGGACTCCATGGCATACATGAGACTCTTTTTAGGCTCGGGTTCGGACTTCATCAAGGTTATGCTTTCCTTACTGAGTCTATGGAGATATAATTTTTTCTTTGAACAGTCCACCCACGCTTGATGTTCAGCTAGCCAATCGAGGCCTAGAATGAGATCAAACTCATAGAAGGACAAAGCCATCAAGTTGGCCGAAAATGGGATCCCTTAGATCCTTAGGGGACAAGCTCTACAGATTATTCAAATAGCCACACTATCTCCTAGCGGATTTGAGACAAGTATCTCGGAAGCAACAGGTTCACATTCTAAAGTATACTTTTCAATCAAGGGTTCACTAAAAAAGAGTGCATTGAGCCTGGATCTATCAAAGCATAAACAAGTTCAGAATATATCTCCACCATACCTGCAATCACATCAGGATCATTCTCTTTCTCGCGACCTCAAACGTGGTACATTTGGGCTAAAGTTTATGGGTCACGTCCAGCTGGAGGAGTATTGTTATTGCGGGGTCTACCTGCGGATCTGAATGGCATCGACTTTGCTCCTCTCCCCTTATTAGGATTGTTCTGAGAAGCTACAGACGTAGGAGCCTGAGGGTTCAGTGGGCACTGACGGATGAACTGGCCAGACTCTCCACATAGGTAACAAGAACCAGATTGCCTACGACATTGCCCCGAGTGCCTCTTTTGGCAGAAGTTGCATAAGGGAATCTGGGAACCTTTTGTGGAACCGCCCGTGCTATCTACTAAAGCTGAGCGGGTAACAGTTGTTTCGGTAGTCTAGAACTGAGGTACATACCCAAATCGAGGCAACTGTTGGTAGGTAGTAGACTTCTGGTCCCATTGTCTTCCCTTCTTTTGGGATGTGGGTGACTTAGAATCATCTTGGAACCTCTTATCAGGTCGATTCTGGTTCCCATTTCTCCTCTCAGAGGCTCTCTATGAAGCTTCAGTTGTGATGGCTTGATTTACAAGGGTCTAGAAGTATTCGATCTCCAGAGCAACGAAGAGAGGACGAAGTTCATCACAAAGGCCATCTATAAATATTTTAAATTTTTCCTTCTTGGTACAGATGATTTCAGCACCACATCTTGCATACTTACAGAAATCGTAGATGTACTGCTCTACTGGTCTTCCCTCTTACCTTAGATGGAAGAATTTCTTATGTCTTTCTACAATGTCGTGCTCGCTGATGTACTTCTTACGGAACTCCTAAAGAAAGAAGTCCCACGTGACACGATGTTCAGGAACAGTGAAGGTCACCATATCCCACCAGTTTTGAGTCTCTTTAGCTATTAAGGCCATGGCACATTCAAGCTTATGCTCCTCATGACACTTTATTTGCTTATTCAGCACCTTAAAAATGTTCTCCAACCAATATTCCGTGATCTCGAGGTTATTCAGGTACTGGCCGGTGAACGTATACATAGGAAATTGCTTGAGATTGTCATTAGGGGCTCTTGAAGCAGGCAAAGAAGCCTCAGCAGGTGGGGGAGGTGGTTCTTGTCGGAGAGACACCATCACCTGTTTAATCATGTCCTCTATGGACATCAAATACGCATGCTGAGCGGGTGGCATTGATGGAGGGTGAGGTGGGTCGTTATGTCCCCCACGCTCAATTGGATTTCAGGCCTCAAATTGTCCTCCTGAGTTGAGGAGAAGCCCGAATGAGGTTCATTCACTACCCTCCTATCGGTAGAACTAGACATTTTAGGTCTAAGTTACATAGAATAATTAAATCGTACAAGTTGCAAGTCACGGAATACATATTCAAATAACTCCTAAGTGGCATATGTAGACACAGACTCATAATGGATGCCTGGTTAGTCCTAGAATCGACTAAACCTAGGCTCTGATACCACAAATATAACACCCCCTTCTTGGTCTAGTAGGGATCCAGGTCGGATAGTGTTACCGAAAGACTAATCGAAGGTTCAAATAAAGTTTCAGAGTTCAAAACCTAATCTAAGTATCATATTGATTATTATTAAGACTTATCCACTTTTTTTGTTACTAAACTTAATTGGAGTTGGAGTCAATTTTAAACTTTTCTTAACCTTAGGGACTAAATTGTAATTTTTTACCAATGATCTGATTTCTTATTATCTATTAAAATTAAACTCTCCACTTATTAATCTAAAAGTTTCATTATTGGAACCTATCGAATTGCTACGCCAATTAAACCAATTTGAGACTTTCGCTAAAAAATCAGTTCTGTGACTTAACTAAAGTTACCCAATTTTACCAGTACACTTATAAACCATGTTTCTATTGGTATGTCGAATTTTAGGGCATTCAGAATCCATTTACCAAGTTTTCATCTTAGGCTCATTTTAGGCACTTTTTTAACTATGATCCAATCCTAGTCATTCTAAGCATACAACAAAACCACGTTACCAAGTCATCATACAACCATAGAAAGGCTTATACAAAACAAGTTAGACCATATGCCACTTCACTAAGAGTTTATAGCAAAAGATAACATACATATATGACAGGGACGTGACTTGCAACCACAACAACACGATTAAGGCTCGGAATTGTTCAAGGTCCTAAAAATGCATATGACACACATGTTAGGCTTACATAGCTTAGTGAGGTAGTTATAACAATTACAATGAATGATTAATATTATGAAATACATGATAATCAAATATACAAGTAGTCATATTATACTATGCACAATTCATGCTTATTACACATATTCACATATTACATTTCACATATTCATATCATAATCATAATGTCGTGGCACAATTCATAGACACATATCACATTAGGTACCATTGGATACACGGATTCCCCTGAACACCAACACATATAACAGAGAGTGGGCCGTAGCCATTGAGCTATAACTCCGGAGATATATCCATTACACAGCCGACCTTATTTCCCCCACATATAGGTTATAGCCCTGGACCGTATGCCTCCCTTACTTAACCGAGCTCAATAATCCTATGGCATGCCAATTGTATCCAATGTCCATAATTGCATAAATTCACATAGTCCATAAATTTTTCAAGTAATATCATATCAAATATCAAAATGAGCCTTAGCTCCATATCATGTAACATTTCATATCATTTTTGTATATCACATACATGTAGCATATCATAGTCATGTTTGTGCATATAAAAGCAATGCAAGGCACTTACCAGATTTGCCAATCGAATTCAACATAGTTGCTCTAAAGAAGCCCTTAAATAAATACAAACATAAACACAAAATAATGCAACGGGATGACATCAAGCCTATCCCTTGACACAACTACAGTCATCTCGACAACCCGATGTTTTTAAGACTCTCGGATAGCAGCGCCTTTATCCTTGGCTTTTGAAAGGAATGACGGTTGTTCTTTATCAACCTCTTGAGCCAATCGATAGCAAAGACTCAAATTTATTAAATAGAAAAACTCAAGCTTACCACTTATCATTGAATCGTTCTTTGTTCCTTACTTTCCCTATATCTCTTCCGCAACAATTCCTCCCCCATTTATATACAATTAGCCGGCCACCAATTGTTTCCCCCAAGCTCCACGTATGTGGCAATTTTAAGGGGCGTGGACCTTTTGCTTTGGCTACGTGGTGGACAAGGCTTGCCAACTTGTGCCACACCATCCCTAAATGGGGGAATTCACGATAATTCCTTCAATTTGAAGGAATCGGTCGTGGGTCCCTCTCACTCATGTCTTTTTTTACTAATAATAGTAAACTGATATAGTTAGCCCCGAATAACCTTTATTGCTTCAAATTAGGTACAAGGTTGAGCAATTTACACAATCGGTACAAAATATTCGGTCACCAGAACCTAATCCCGACTAGACCGGTTTTCGGGGGTGTGACAAAGCTACTTGCCCACTAATGTAATTTTGTTAAACCTTTGTTTACAATTTTAAATCGAGAACTTTGTTTATGTAATTTGGAATTTTAATAGTTGTTGATTTTAATATATTAAATATTAAATATTTTTAATAATATGTTACATGCATTTTTAATTATAATTTTCTAATAATAGGATCCATTTATGAGCCGGCTCACCTGCCTCATTCGCGATTGATGGGTAGGACGAATTTGGGTCAATGATCAAGTGGGTGGTGGGTGGGTTGGGTGATGGTTTAAGATGCGAATGATGGGGTTGGTGGAGGTTCAACCCACCCAAATTTGACCCGTTGCCAGCCGTACATTGACTCTTTCCCTACATACTCAAAACTGCTTAATCATACGCTGATGAAAATGTTTGAGGGTCTTAATGTTAATATATATCCCATACCTACCTACAGAAATTATATCATAGGTGCGGTTCACCATGTCATTTATGGTCTTAACCAATAAAAATTATTCATTTTATTAATTTTTCCATATCATTTTTTGACCAAGTGAATATTCACTTGGTAAAAATTGTGTTAATTTAATTTACAGTAAATATGAGTGAAGATTCAATTGGTAAAAATATGACATTGAAAAAATTAATGAAATGGATAATTTTTATTGGTTGGGAGTTGGGACCATAGATGACGCGGCGAATCGGGCCTATGATATAATTTTCCATACATAAGTTGTTTTTAGTCTCAGCAGGGACAGAGCCAGGATCGAACACTGGCATGGGCCAAAATATTGAATTTTAAAAATGTAAAAGCTTATTAAGTATTTAAACTTAAAATTCATGGGATAAGACCTAATTTGTCTATTATTTAAACTTTAAAAGAACCTAAATTGTTATTGGACCAAAAAATTGAGGATACAGACTCATTCTTCTTTAGTTCAACCCCAACTTGATTACATATTTAATAAGCACTTGTATTTTTTAATTCGAATATTTATTTTTAAGGGACCAAATTGTTATTAGACCAAAATTTATCTAATACCTTAATTTTACAATAGAGGTCAGGGGCCCCTTGGGCTTCAAGGAGCTCCGTCCAAGGTCTCAAATCAACTGTGTAATTAACGTAACATTAACTTAACTAAGTTAATGTTTAAAGTTAGAATCTTGGTGTTGCGAATGGAACAAATCTAGTTAGAATGATGTCCAATAACACATTAATCTAAATTAATTGATTAATAAATAAGATATCCGTAGTTATAAGAAAAATAGTCAATACACATTTTACTCCTGGTAAGACTCAAATCCGGGGCATAAAAAATCCTAGGTCTCAACTTTGGGAACTTTGCTAATGCCTTGTAAGAAAAATAATGTGGATGTATATGTGCACCAATTCAAAATTATTTATAAAATGAGTTTTCTTTTATATTTTTAATGTGATTTTAAATTTTTTTATAATCTTTTAATAATATACATGTATTGTAGTCAAAGCTGTTTGAACTCAAATTTCTAAAATGTATATCATTATCTTTTCTACAACGATCACTCATTGAATTCAAAATGGGTTATATTTAATACACACTAATAATACATAAAATTATAGATCGCTAATGTATCAATTTTTTAATAAGGAAAAGAGAGAAATTGTCTTAGACTGAATTCAAAACCTAATGACAATCAAAACTAAATAAATCCCCCTACTAATACATCATTTAATTAGCCGCCTAAAATAATTAACAAGTTAACCCTATTTGTTTTGTTATGTTATGTTTGCTTCTAAAGAAATCAATAATCAAATTTAGTGAATAATTTAAGTAATCCAATATTTAGGAAGAGCAATTTTATACACATATCGTATAAAAAAATTACACACATACATATTTACATTTTTAAAAATATATAGTTTAAATCTTTAACTCTAAATCTTAAACTATAAACTTTAAATTCTTTACTCTCACACATAAATAATTGTATAATCTAAAAACTATACAATATGTATATAGAATAATTTTCCATTAAAAAACCCCCGAACCGTAGCTATTTATCAAGTATAACTACTTTAGTTTTGGGCAACTTCTTGATTAGCCCAAAGTGCAAAATCCTGCCCGTACGACAGATTATAAGCCCATTTCTTGTTGTAACATTATCTGTAATTTATAAATGTTTAGTGAAATCGTTGGCCCAGTAGTCACAAAATGTCTTCTAAATTTATTTAAAATGAATGGTTTTCATTTTAAATGATCAAACGCATTTAAATAATTAAAAATTATTTTTAATGCAACATTATTGTTATAAATAACATTATATTAAATCAAAATATTTTACTACAATAGAACATGGATGGAAATGAATTTATTTAAAGTTATTCGTGCTTCGAGCAGAATATTAAAAAAGTTGTTCATAAGTGCATTGTGCGAGACAATTATAGGCATAGCATGCTCGTTTTAGGGATTAGAATTTGGTTTAAGGTTTAGTGTTTAGGAGTTTAAATTTTTAACTAAATTTTTTCGACCGATCTAATTAAACGAAATGTAAAAAACAAGAAAAGAGACAAAATTTATAAATCATAGAGATGAAAATCAATCTACCTTTGCATGTCCAACTTGTATTGAAGCTTAAAATGGAAACTCTATTGTCTCCTATGCATTAGATGAAGGATAATCTATGAAGAGAAAAGTAGTACAAAAATGAATGGATATACGTCTTCCCATTAAATATTTCTTCTGTCATTTGTACTAGCAACCTGTATTTTCTTCTTTGTTCACATGCTTCTCGTTTTTTGTCCGAGGGTTAATTTTGTTTTGTATTTTTAAAATTTAATATTTTAACTCTGTCAATGTTTGATTCCAGCTTTGCCCCTGGGTGTAGTAGTAAAAGTTTTATATATACTTTTTATTTTTTTATAACTGAAAAAAAATTAAACTCAAATAAATTTAGATAGAAAAATGAAACACATTTTTCAAATCAGATTATAAATCTAACCTCATATGGTGCATGAATACTTCAAATGGTCCCCATAAAATATTGTTTTGATTATTTATCAGTGTAATTAAGTTTAATATTTTTATCTAATTTTATATGAATTAACAAAACACATAAAATTAATCATTGATGTCGTTCCGGTGAATATCTTGAAAAATAAAAATTGGCTGATGCAACGTACTGCCGCAGGGATTATGAAACTTATTAAGGGATCTTGAGATATAAAACTTTAATTTTCTCTAAATGGGTTTAAATTATAAATAAATAGTCATTTAACGCCATCCATAATTACATATTATCTATTTTTTAATCAGAAAGTTTCTAATTCAACTTTTTATTATTTTATGGGTAATTATTTTATACACCTTTGATTTGAAATGAAAAGTTTTTATAAGTATTTTAGTTTTAGGGCCTAGTGATTTAGTTTAGGGTGTAAGGGCTTAAAATTTATGTGTTAAGATTAGAATTTACGGTTTATAGATTAAAACTTAAATGCTTCACCATATTACCCTAAACTCTAAATTCTAAACCCATGAACTTTAAACTAAAATTTTAAACCCTAAAATTAAGGCACTTGTAAAAAAATTTAATTTCCACCACCTGTATATTGAATATAAATCCTTTTTTTATAGTTTTTTATTAAATTAATTGAGTTTTAGTATGATTGACATGATTATTATTGCAATATGTAAGATGACATGCTTCTGAGCGAACTTATGTGTGAATTTTAAATAGTTAATAGGTATTGTAAAAAATAATTTATTAAAATATAAATAACTTTTTTGAATAGAAAATATAAATAACTTAATTAAACTATAACATTATAAATTATATAATATATTTTAATATAATTATAAAATGAGTCAAATTAGGCCAGGCTTTAATGTTGGACTTTCATATTATATATAAAAATAATGTATATTTTTTCGTACTGAATCAAATTAAAATGAGAAATAAAAGAGGAAATGGTGAAGAGAAATAAGAACCTTTCTCTGGTTTGGATATTTTTTTATTTAAGCAACGGGAAGAGAATGAATGTTCCTCCGTTTTAATTATCTAAATTTGGGGGGAGGGGAGCTAGAGGAATTTTGTGTGTGTGTGTGTCAAATTAAATATTATTCTCCAAATTTTAGATTTATATATATTAGACTCTGATAATTTTAAAATTAAATAATTTAATATATTTATATTTAATCTTAATTTCATCATTGATCCAATTCAAACTTAAATCATATTATTGACTTTTTAAACTTAATATACATTTTTTCTAAAATTAATTTTAATCTTAAAATTCAACTTGAAGTATTTTTAACCAGAGATAGAGGTACGTGGAGGCGGGGAGGGCAAAGAATTTTTTTCTAGCTTTGTTCTCTTATATAAATTTCTTTACAAATTGATTTATTTTTTAATTTATTCTTACTTTCAAATATTTACGTTCTGGTTCTGTCCCTATTTTTAACGATATGAGAACCTATGAAAACAAAGTAAAATCCTTAACAAAAGATATGTTTCGTCTCTAATAACAACTACGAGAGTAACGATAATCCTATGCAATGGACGCCAAAGAAACGTCTTTTTTTTATCACTTGAAAGTTTACCGTTCTTTTCCCTTAAAATAATTTCCGACAAGGCAAAGGCCATAGATGATCTCGTCACTGGAAAAATTTCGACTTCGAAAATCAGTTAATCGCTTTTTCTTAGATAGATAAAGACTATAAATTCCATTCCATTATATCATTGTCTATAAGTTAGTTATGAACTAATGACAAATCATATGAAAAAAATTAAAATGTTTTTGTATTTCATAAATTTTGAGTGATATTATACTTATTTTTATTATAAAATAATTTATTACGCATAAGTTAATAAATATTTAATTTTTTCTTTAACTTGAAAGTCGCAATCTAATAAATTACACAAAATCCATTAAATCTTTAAGTCGCTGCTGTATAGATCCCGTTCTAATTCTAAGTACTACCCCTTGGGACTAGTTGAAAACGAATTTTCCGAATCCGAGAAACTTTACGATCAATCTCCATGAAAAAGCTATACAAACTCTACGGCCTTAATGAATAATTTTTCGGATCCGAATACCCGGCCCTATAAGTTATAACCCAACATTTAATTTGTTCATAGTTGGAGTCTTTGAGTCATGTTTCGTTGGGATAATTTCAATTGACTAATTCGTTGTGTTTGGTTGAAAGGCAAGTCCCAACGAAGAAAATGGCTGCCATTGTTGAGTGCCAATTTAAACTTGAAAGGTCAACCTCTTCCCCTTTAATTGCTTGTAATATTTATATATAAATAAACTTAACTTTCCTTTTGCACGTTCTCTACTTCCCTTTCCCAGCCATGCTTTAATATTTTATTTTCTTCTAATCACTTATATTCGACTCATTAATTAATTAAATTAAATTTTGTAAATGTTTAATATGAAAGCGATCCTTCAAACTTAATTTTTTCATTTATAATGCTAAAATTTAAAATTTTAATATTATTTAAGAAATTTAGTGTCTTGTCCCGTAAATTAACTGGGTAGTTGGTTTTTTATTTTATTTTTCAGTTGGGCAACTGATGCTTTAATTTCCTCAAACAACCCTTGGCCCACACTTGGGTCACACCCAGATTCTAAACTATGGAATGGCTTCTCTTTTCTCTTTCTCTCGTTATAAATCCTCCATTGTTAAGAGCTTCTCGACTTTCTTTTCAACCTATACAACTTCTCTCTTCTGGAAATGGAAGATTACTCCATCAATTCATATGCTGTTTCCAAACAAAAAACATCACCCAAAGAAGACGAAGACTCGGTCGAAGAAAGTGGCTGGACCGCTTATTTCGAAGATTTCTCAAACGACAATCGGCAGCAAAACATTTATTGTCCTAGTTTCAGTAGCGGTTCATCGTTGATCTCCGATGCCGCGACCACCCGAGGCGCTGCATGGAAACCATCCGACAAAAACACCGACCGTGTTTTCCCCAAGAAGTTGAGGTTCAAGAAAACAAGAACCAAAGAGATTTGTGACGAGGATGATTCTTTGGAGGACACGGCAAGCTCACCTGTCAACAGTCCCAAGGTAATAAAAAAAAACTTGATTATTTCTGCATTTCTTTGGCTTTGGTTTTTTTCTTAAGTTTATTGGTTTCAACAACTTTCATTAGGTTAGTGATGACTGGAAATCAAATGACATGAATCCCAGAAAGAGAGAAGATCAAGCGCCCCACGGTTCTCTGGTAAAACTCGATTATATATATGTGTGTGTGTGTGTGTGTGTGTGTGTGTGTTTGGTTAGATAGTTGACATAAAGGTGTGTGTTTTTTTAGGGGAAGGAAAGTGCAGAGAATTGTTCAGACATACATATTGAAGAAGACCACAAGTTGAGTTTTCATGACGGGAAGAAGGATTGCACAGAGTTGAACAAAAGAGGGTTGTGCTTGGTTCCTTTCTCGATGTTAGTTAACTATCTCGGTTAACATCGGTAACCCGCCGGCACGACCGTGTTTCCGATCATGTCGTGTTTCACGTGACAGATATTCATTGCAATCGGTTGCGATGAATATCAAACAATAACAGAAGTCGGAATCGGAAAAATAGCGACGATAATATTGCGTTGCCGCGGTTATTTTCGATTGTATCTGCTCCATCTTCTTCCCCATCAATCTCCCCTCTAATGTCTTATTTTTAGCTGGTAGTACTTGTCAGATCATTGTATAAAAGAGAAATGTCTTGTTTTCTGTTAGACCGTCGATATTACTCGGTATTGTATTATCAAGTTGTATATTATCACATATGATAAAGTGTAAGAAAAATTATGTTTTGTATTGAACACCTCTTTTCTTTTATGAATAAATGTTAGGTTATTAAGATTAAAAAACAATGCATTTATCTGGTGACAATGTCAATATCGAACTTTGGGAGAGACCAAAATATTAAATTTTAAATTACCATGGCTTATTAAAAATTTAAACTCAAAGTTCAAAGGCAATGTCTAATTTGTTTAATATTTAAACTTACAGAGATTTAAATTATTATTAGATCAATCATTTTAAGGACACAAGACAACAAGAATCAAATTACTATTATAACAAAATTAAACAAATATTTAAAATTTATAACATGAATCTAGTCCCTTAAGGACTCAGAGGAGCTCTGTGCCTAAATGTATCAAAATTAGTACTACTTTTAAAAAATAATAATAAAACAATTAATTACTAAAATTAAAAAAGGTTAAAATGAGTTAAACTTATTATGACATTCCGTGAGTAGATAGAAGAATGCATATTTATAAAAATTAATTAAACAAATAATTATAGGTAAAATTATACATTCGATTTTTAAGTTGTAGTTTTTAATTGTTTTTTATTTATATAAAAGTATAAAATATAATAACATTTTTATATAATACTAAAATTAATATTTACTTTATTTTTAATTAAAAATATCTGATTAACTCGCGACACTAATGATCTTGTAATAAAAAAAAAATAGAGAAGTGGAGATGCTAATATGAACAAAAGGGCAAAAAGAAAAGAAATAGCGACTTCTTTTTAAAGGGCATTCAATATACGTAATAAATGGACGCACTGTGAAAAACTTTATGAGTTCAATTTTCAAAAGCAAAAAAGGAAAGGACTTTGAAAAATGGAAGCTAATTAAATAATCCCTTAAGCTAATTAAACATTGTGTGTAATTATTTATTTACTTATTACATATATATATTAATTAAAGAATCATGTGTTGACGATTAATTTGTTGGTTTAATGGGATGAGACATTAAATCTCTTCAGTGAAGTTAAAGGTTCAAATTCAAACGTTACAAACAAAACAAATTGAGTTGGGAAAATTATCCTATAATAAACATATATAATAATTGATCTAAATTAGTCGGTCGATTGATCAGATTATATGTTGGAATGAAATATCAATAAATTTATCTATAATAAAAATTTGTGGCCCTTGCCTATGATGAGATAATAAGCCTTTAAAAGACTACAAGTAGTTGATGTGGCATCTAGTAGGTGATTGAAAGGCAAATCAATCCAAAAATAAACAAAAATTCTGTTTAAATAGATTGACATCACATGAACTAAGGGATCAAGAAATTAATTAGAATTTTATACTTAGAAGCAAAGAAATAATATTTTATGGGTTATAAAATAAATGTCCAATTAATGTACTAAAAAGAAAGGAGAGCAAAGGGTTTTAATTTCCACATTAATGTAATAATAATCGCATCTAAAATTCAAGGGATTGAAAGCAAATTGTGACCAATTCTTTAATGGTCCAGTTAGCTGGTACCAAATTAATTTCATTTTAATCGTACTTTGTTCTAAAACGTTTGACCAATGTTTAACATTTCTTTTTTCCTAAAAGGTTTAATTAGAACCCAACAAATGTCTCAGTAGAAAAATAGATGATATTCATATTAAAAAATTCAGGTTCAATCGCTTTTGCTGCAGAGTATATGTGCATTGTCAAAGGATTAAGAATATGTATGAACAGATATTAAATTGTAATCACATTTAGACTATTCAAAAATAATAATAAAAGGTAAAAAATAATAAAAAGGTCATTAACTAAGGTTCTAAAGATTATTTCATTATTGTTTTTCAAAATCTTTTTTGTTTTTTCAATTTAAAAATATTTTCTTAATCGCCTACATCTAATCTATGGTCTTTTTGTTAAACTATTGTTTTCGATCTATTGGTGGACTAATTTATATCGGGTTTGTAGAGGCTCATTATGGGGCGACTTTCCCAACCCAGTTTTCTCCATTCACAGCGTCAGGATTCAACCCTCAAATCTTGCTTAATTGATCTAATTTATTAGTGGATCATTTTGGATCAGATATTATAGAGGTTCTAATCCAATTTACTTCATTCAAAATACTATAATTCAAACTTTTGACAAAAAAATATTCTAATGTACTGAAGTTAGCTTTTTATAATAGTCTTAATGTGATTACAAGGTATTATTTGTTTATATATATTTTTTCTTTAACCCTTTGATAAGGCGCATACACATTACAGATAAACCTGCTCAAACTCGAACTTTTCAAGATGAATATCATCATTTTTTCTACTGAACCACTCATCAGGTTCGCAATTTTTTTTTTTTACATTGATTTGGAGAATTATTGTCGTTGAAAAATGAGAATCACAACCAAAACCTAGAGAAAATGAAGGAAGACAAAGGTTTAGATAATAATAAATATCCAACACCAAATGCAGGCCATTCATTTAAATTATTCGGAAGGGGCTGCAATGGAAGACCCCTCCATGTGCTGAAGCATTAAAGACATGTTTAAGCACATAAGAGAAGTCCCAGAGTTGTTAAGAATAATATTCAGGTAAAACACCCCCGAACTGTAATCTATCACGTTCACATCCTTATATGTCTAGCGGGATGAGATGCTACGTCTTTTAAGTAAGGTCAAAAGGTTAAAATCTTACGTTGTGAATAGAGAATACTGAGTTCGGAGGGTCGCCCCCATATTAAATTTTTTACAAAAATTAATTCAAATTAGTCGACTAATAAATCAAATATCAGTGGCTAAACGAAAAATATATATTGTTGATGCAAGGATATTTCAAAAAACCGTTTTATAGTTTTATATTTTAAAAAATTTCTAAATTTGATAGTTTTTCTCGATTGAGTACCTAAATGTTTTGGGATCATTTCGGTACATGAATTGGTAATCATTCTCAAAATGGTGCCTATAGCTAATACATTTATTTTTTACCACTTGGGTACTTGAACTTCGTAGTCATTCTCAAAATGGTACCTATTTTTTTTATCACTTGGATACCTGAATTTATACATATTCAAGGGTCAAGATACTCGTTCAAGCTCGAAGGTCCATTCAAAATTTGGAAGGATTTGGATAAAAATAATAGGCCTGAAAATGAATTTGGACAAAATTTAGGTATGTTTAAAATATAGGTTAAGTTTAGACTCCGACATTCAATAATCAAGTTCAGTCCGCTTTGTAAGATTATAATATATTGTATTAAGTTATTTCTATACATCGCTTATTTCATATCACAAAAAATAAATAAATTTATAATAAATAATGCTATAATATAACATTGTAAAAATATGTTGCCTTGTTCATCATGTGTAAAAGAATAATAAATAATTTTAATAAAAGTAGTAAATATTAGCCTTGTTTGGTAAATAACGGTTTAAACTAAAATTAGAGGTTTGACCGGTCAAATCCGCTAATTTAGATGTTTGGTGAATAGCATATTGGAGTAGCGGATTGGGGTGAAACCTCTAATTTTGAAAAAACTACTAATAAGAGCTTTTTGAAATTAACGGTTTGACATATTAGTTATAAATACCCTTTTAGCCTTAACAATTATAAAAAATCTCCAAATAACCTAAATTTAACCTTTTTTATTTTAATTTTCACCCCAAACATGTATATTGTGACATTTGTAAAGTAATACATTTTGTTTTTATATTCTCACGCATTTATATTTTTATTTAAATTTAATAATTAATTAAATTATATTAAAAATAATTATATAAACAATAAATTAATATATAAATTCTTCAAATATGCTTATTATTGTTATATTAAAAAATATTTTTTATAATCTAATTAATATTAATAGATATAAAATATTTTTTTAAACGGTAAATATAAAATATTGATAACTAATAAACTATTCAAACAAGCATCGAATGTAATCATGTCCTTATATGTCATTTTGCTTTTTTAAATAATCAAACAACTATAAGCCATCAGTTAATTTTACCAAACACTTTTATACAATCAGCTAATACAATCCGCTAATTAAATCAGCTAATGCAATCAACTATCAGCTATCAGCTAATGTAATCCGCTATCAGCTATTAACTATCCGACAATTGCCAAACAGGGTCATTAACTTAAAAACAAAGCACGTAAAAAATGAGTCTATGTTAGTCATTTACATATGTAGATAAATTTTGATGAAATTTTATGTTTATGATACGGGTCAGATCAAACGTGAACAAATATAAAATCTGTTAATCTCATACATACACATGACTCGAATCTTATCCGATCCGATGGTGAACACCTCTACCTAATCAAGGCTAGTCGACTTTAGAAACGATTTTTCCCTCGACAGAAGGGTATGGACTGTGGTCTTATAAGCAATGTGCCACAATCTTTTTTAGCAAGACACCTTTCTTTTCCAATTGATAAAAATGTAAGAATAATTTTTATCTGCTAAATAGTTGAGCCACGCATTAATTTTAAGTTTCCTTTTTTCATTATTATTTTTTTCTAAGATATTCACTGGAAATCATTCAAATTCTGCTGGTACATATAGGAATAAACATAGGATGCAAATTTTAAAGCTGCATTATACTCGGAACAAAAATCGAACTCTCGACTAATAATTAAGATATAAAATACTCTTTTTCTATTTAATGTTATATTAATTAATTAAAAAAATTACATAATTAAAAACATTATTATTAAGATATTTTCCTCTACACGTGCCTCTAAAACAATTTGAGCTACTTTTAAAATTAAATCTTGTTTCCTTTTGCCTTTTTTTTTTATCTATTTCCAAAATGCTTTGTTAGTTTATAGGAATATCTTCATTATTCCAAAAGTTAGGTTGTGACATAAAGAGATACCTATTTTACCTTTAAATTAAGCTTTACTTGCACAAATATGTCAACTTGAAGGATTGATAATAACTTGCAATTCCTTTTTATACATATAATAATATAAATTATATTAGAAATTATAAAAATTAATGTAATTTAATATATATATATATATATATATATATAGCGTGCATGAATCGAGAGACACGTTATTTTTAATCATTAATTTATTTATTTTTTACCTTTTTTCAATGATTATTCTTCGTAGAAAGAATGTTCATGTACACAATATAATGCAAACTTGGCAATTAGATTTTATAATATTGATTTGGGCAAAGGTGGATGAAATTTAAGTTTTGTTTTTGAACTTAGAATATAAATTAATTAATAAATAAAGATTTTTTTTCGAGCTGTAATCTACGGAAGCATTTAAGGGAAAATAATGAATTTCTTTTCTCCACATGGCCGGCAACTCTATGATTGGATTAATATATTTATTCAAATAAGAATAATAATAATTATTAGAGGTTATTTCATTTTTATTCAAATGGTACGTGGTTTTGGTTCAGCATTCACATCAGTGATTGTTAGCTATGTCATCATACAGTTAAGGATTTATCAGGGTGGTATAAACGAGTTGAAAACTAAAATTTAAAGATAATATTGGACCAATCAGAAGTTCGATGGTAAAAACAAAACAGCATCAACAATTTAGTGGAATCTGATGTAGTTTATCTTGTTATTTATTATTTTGTAATAAATATTAGTTATCAATTATAAAACGAATATGAAAGAATAAAAAATAAAAAAATAAAAACTTGAACGCATATGCAAATTTGAATATAATGCTATACATAAGATACCATGCATGAATATTTGAAGTGGATATATATCATTGGATTATATGATCGATATGGCAGATGGAAGTTTGATAAAAATGTTGGTGCGAGGGGACTGAATCGCATTTAACCGAATATTAGTTTAGTTAACATTTTTAAAATATTGGATTCGAATGCTTTATCTCTAATTTAGGGATTTAAGTAATCCTAAGTCACTTAAGAATTACAATAGATAAATCTATTAATTGACCGAGTGATCAAAAATATCCATAATATCATATCTTTAATGGTTTTAAATCCTGATAATTGTTTTGAGAATGTAACACTTCTCGATTTAATAAATATTATATATGTTAGAGTTATGACCCAATTATTAATAAAGAAGTACAAGCAAAAGTGGAGGACTGCTTGGGCCGATCGAAGAGTAGAAAGCTCAGTTTGAGTAAAATTACGTTCTATGCAAGTTTTCTTTATAACCAAGCAATGTATCCTTTTAAATAGATAATATAGATTAGGGTTAAAATCATCGGTTGTATTCTTCTTTTCGCCATAATGAAAATCTCTCCTCCCATGTCTATGGTTTTTTTTTCTTTTGAATTTTTCACGTAAATCTTTGAGTTATTTTTCTTTTTTTGCCTTTGTAATCGTTTGTTTTTTGTCATTATCGTTTCGAAAAATTATAACGATATACATAAAATAGTTCGAGTCCAACCGAATAGTAAGAGAGAATTTCATCTGAACAGTTAGGTCTAAACGAATTAGGCCATCAATCAGGTTGATTAACAAACAGCAATGATGTGATTAGGATTATGAAGTGGTAGATCAAAAGTCTAACTCACCACTTAGGTTTGATTAGTAATGTCTTTAATTTGGTTAGTAGGGCCAAACCCTATACACTTTTAATTTATTTCATAAAGCTCGGTTTAAACAAGATAGATGAACTATTAGATTTTTTTTACTATTTGACAATTTAGAAACCGTGGACGAAATAATATTAATTTAATCAAATATGGGTATAAAATATTATATTTTGTGTGATTTCTTATGAATGAAATCATACCATTTCAACAAAAAAAATTATATTTCAAATTCAATTCAAATATAAGAAATAAAATTATGAACATAATTTAATACTGATGTAATCAACAATTAAAGCTAAACCCTTTTTCAAGAATAATTGGATAGATAAGCAGTGGGGTTTGAAATGTACATAAGAGTTGCAGAGAGATTGGAAGTATTGTGTTTGGAGTGATATAAAAGCCAATGTATTTTTAATGATCGATTATTATCGTAGCTATATAGATATATTGATCGTATTTTTATATATTCGTTCATATTATTTTTTAATTATTTAGAAACATACAAAATTTTTGCACATATCGATATTTAAATTTGAGTCTTTTAAGATAGATATAATCATATTTTCTACTGAAACCACTCGTTAGATTTTATAACTTAAAAATTAAAATAAACCAAAGGGATCAAAATAGAAAATGAAAATTAATCTTACACCTAACTCAAAATCATAAAACTAATAACAAATTTTGATTTAATAATTTTTATATAATGAAACACTTTATTATAAATGTAATCCCTTATAATAATTAGCATTAGATTTTTTTGTTACACAAAAGTGTTATTTAAATTCTTAATATAAATTTCGAAATTCAAATTCACGAGACAGAAATAATTAAAATTTTACTATTCGACCAATTAAAAATATTTAATAATCGTAAAAAATGAGAAACTCCAAAATCTTTAATGAATTGTTTGCGTGATTACCGGCTTATAATGGCCGTGACTGCTTTTCTAGAACAAAGTAAATGGCCCACAAAGGAAAAGTAATTCGTCCATTTAATTGATAACCCATGTGCAAGCCTTTTCGTCTCCATATTAAAAAGAAAAAAAAAATCTTTAGACGAGTTTTCAACTTGATAATCAGTTAGTTCATATAATTATTTTTTAATATTCAAATTTTTAATGTTTATATAAATTCAATGAATGATTTTAATGAAAAATGAAATGTTATTTTTAGGTTCGAACTGTTTTGTCTGTAATGTATACATAAGTTTATTAAAGATTAAAAATGAATAAATATTGCATGAAACTGAATTAAAATTACTAAAAAAATATTAACACAACTTGGAACAAATAATTAAAGGCTTTTGCTGACATACAGGTCTTGAGTTATAGTACCAGTAGGAACAATTTCTCCCTTCCCTTCTCATAAGTAAAAATTGTTCAAAAAAATACTAAAAAAATTACACCATTGTTATCAACAAGGGTGAAACACTAGACGTTGAAAAGAATTGACGCGCAATCAAATTTTATTAAACTCATATCCCGATTGTATATCGTATTAATGCAATAAATATCTCTTTAAATAAACTTCAAATAAAGAGTCATGCCATATATTGAAAATGTTAAAATAATAACAAAATGATAAAATTTTACTTGCACCAAAAACAAATTAAATAATAATAATAATAATAATAATAATAATAATGTCTAATTTAATCAACTCAAAACAACCTAAACATATTGTCCGAAAAACCCTTTTAAACCTGCATTAAATAGAGTTTGAAAATATGAAACCGAACATTAGAAAATAGCTCATTTTCCATCAGGTAAAAATAACTAAATTAACTGAGCTCTGACACTTTAATTTTTATATCAAATTAAACTTAAATTTTAAAAATAAAATTCGATTAAACTCACTTTTATTTTTTGAAAGAAAATTATTCACTTTATAAGTTTATGGATATTTATGATATATCCCGTGACAAGGAATGAAAATGGGTGACGCATGTTAATTTTGTCTCGTGACATTGGATTTGAAGCAAAAGAGGCTGCTAATGATTGATAGTTAATCTTAGGGATAACAATATAATCTGAATCCGATCAAAATCTGATTCGATTTGAAGAAAAAAATTTGATTTAAATTCGATCGAAAAAAGTCCGAATTTGAATTAGAAAAAAATGATCCGAGTCCTAATAAGAAGTGGATCGGATATAGACATTGCCATAATCCAATCCGAATCTGATCCAAATTCATATCTGAACCGAGTCCAATCTATATATGAATCCAAATAAAAACATTTAAAACTGTTAGATTGAAATCCTAATTAAGTTGAATTTAAATTATATATATATAGGGATGAGATACAGGTTACATGGTGTAAAACTCATTTAGTTTTACACTAATCCTTGGCCATTGTATGAGTAAAATGGATGGATGAGATTAACAGTAAAAAATGTGAAGATTATTATTTGGAAAAAAAATAAAGAAACAATCTTAGCCATTAATTACCATCATCCAACAGTCCAAATAAAGTGTAAAAATAATTGAGTTTTATACCCTGTAAGTGGATCCTAACCCATATATATATATATATATTGAAATCTTAATTAAAGTTAAATTAGGATTATATATATATATATATATATATATATATATATATATATATATTGAAATCCTAATATGAGTTGAATTAGGATTACAAAGGTCATATAAATGCATGAGAGATCTAACAATCACTAATGCTTTTTGAAAAAACCATATAAATAGTTTAGAGAGTTTTATATATCTAGCAGTCAACTTTTATTGTTTAGCACCAACGCCTCCTCCTAAAAGTAGCGGTACGTTACATATTTTTTTCACATTAATTTTTTAGTTTAATGTACTCTTGATATTTTATATTTTTATGTATTTTCAATTAAAATTTTCTATGAAAAAAAGAATAAACTCATTCATTTTTATTGTTACAATTTTAATAGGAATGCGAGATGATTTTTTTTGTATCTTTCTTTCTGTTTTAAGAGATGAATCATCAAAAGAAAAAAAAACATGTGTTCAAACTGCAAATGATGAGGATTTTGTGGTTGGTGGTGGTAAGAGAAGTTTGATGAAAATTATTTTTTATTTAAAAATATTTGTTTGAGATGTTACTTTAAAAAACGAGAAAAATTAATTGGATTCGGACTTTTCGGATTTGGATTTTAGATATCCGATTAGGTCGGACTTAGATTTATGTAATCGGACTTGGATTTGGACTTGAATTTTTTTAGTTTCGATTATTAATTGGATTGAAATTGAACTTTATAAAGTCCGATCCATTATCATCCCTAGTTAATCTGGTTAGAAAAATTAATCAATTGATAGTTTAAAATGTTAAATTTAGATTATCTACCTAAACATTTATTCTTCTGGTTAGTTAAGTTAATTTATTGGGACGAGACCTTATATCTTTAAACTATGGTAAAGAATAAAAATGAATTGAAAAAATCATTTTATCATAAAAAATTGAAGTTTTTAATTTAAATTAATTGACCGATTGATCGAATATAATTACATGCGTAACCCTGTTTTTTTAATCTAAGATACGATTTTTGTAGTCTACGCAAAACACTGATTTCTCACATTACCTAACTTGAAATTCCCAATGTCTCACCAAAGTAACAACTAATTAAGTTTAACCTATTTTAATAATTATTACTAACATTTTTTTCTAAACATGTCATTACTTGTGTTAGGCAGAGTTTGAATTTTGATTAAATTTTTAAATTTGGATATGTTGAAACAAATTATAATTTATTAAAAATATATATTTAAATTCATATTATTCTTAATAGTTACTCGAATTTTGAACAAGCTTAAATTCCATTTGATCCATTAACAAGCAGGAAATTATTCAATATACGTGTTGTGTAGTCTTTAGACTACATGTTAAAAATTTAATTTAGAGTTCGAGTTTAGCGTTTAAAATTTAGAGTTTGAAGATTTTAACTTTTAAATAGTAAATATATAAATTTGTATAATTTTTTATACAATATATGTATCAATAATTACTCTTAACAAACAAAAGAAAACGATAAATTTTTTTCAACTGAATGAATTTAACTTAACCGAATATATAAAACCGACCCGGTCGAATTTAATAACATCGGAATTTTGTACACAATTGTTTATGGGAGACAATCAAGGGACAAAGTTCAACACATCCACTAATATCTTAATAGTTGAGCTAAATTTATTTTTGGTTGAAAACATTGTACAATGATCGGTTTTTCGGTTTATTTGCCGGCCACCATCCACCTCTATATTTAAATTTAATTAATTAAATAAAGTAAATCGTTTGAAACAAGAGAGAATAAAATCTTAGAACAGAATCCCGAATCTTTATAAAATTAATTTTTATATAAACAAAACTGGGAATAATTGAAAGGGAAAGCACAAAGGAACCGGAAGATATGGTACGCATTCAATCATTTACAACCCTCCTTAAGTCGATATAATATTAAGATCATAAAAAGATGTTGGTGTGATTACTTGTTCAATTTTTTTAGCCTTTAATAAAGTACACACATAGAGCTCAAACTCGAGTCACCTGTATAAAATACATTATCTTTTACCGTTAGGACCACTCTACGGGTTTAATATATATTAAGATCAATTTTAAATCAAGAAATACAAAGCACAAAATAAAATTACGGTTATACTAAATATATTGTTACGATATAAAAGTAAAAAGATAGATAATTAATATATATTAGATTTAAATCAAAATTAATTTAGAGATGATTCACACAAATCCGACTCACACACGAGAATGTGAATGGATCCACATACAATCATGTAAAACTAAGTGAGTTTGAGCGAGTACATCTGACCGGTTGGTCAAGCGGTTCATCTTTGGTTCCTCATTTTTAGGCCATGAGTTCTAGACCCACTATGAACATCTTTTTCCTTCCCCTTAGAGTTCCCCTTTTCCTCTCCTCTAGGTAGGATTAAGATTAGAAATAAAATTTATAAAAAAACAAACCGAGTGAGTTTCACATATCTCCCTAGATTTCTCTGTAACTGATATTTACTGATCTAACAATTGAATTTATCAATGTCACTATACTTGTTATGCATGTAAACTTTCGTGTCAATTTGATATCTCTATAATCAGTGGCTGAACTCAATATTATTTCTTGAGGACGCCATTTAAATCTTTCTACATTTTGGGAAGCAACAATATAAATTATATGTTTTAGGGGACTAAAATTTTAGGGGCTGTGACCCCTACCGGTCTCTGTTGAGTACCGCCCTTGTCTATAATGTTGCTCCAAAATAATGGTTTCATAAATATAGTTAACGGTGTATTACATACTTAAAAGAAATTGTTAAGTATTTTTAATTTACTCAAAATTCAACGTGCATGAATTACGTGAATAGAATATGAAATTCAACGGTTGAATTGTTAAAATATCGGTGATAAAAAACTTGTAAAAACATATAAAAATCACTTAATTTTACGCAGATAAAAATGCATCCCTTCTCATAAATAATATATTATATTAATTAAAAATAAATCAAAGTCTGAATCAAGTTCAAACATAAATGTTTGGAACTATTGGATAGACATTTAGCTTGAAGGTGTAATAAACTCAAACAATTCTATCCACCATTACATCCCTATTTAGTTGGGTTTGGATAAGTTATTAGGTTCAAAACATAAACAAATCCAATGTTTAAACAGACCAAATCTTGGATAGAAAATTCCAAGCCTGAACTAATTGAAGCCCAAATATTTTTTTGATTTGAATTGAAGCCCAAATATTAATATGTCTAATATTTATATTTTATATTTACTAATATCTGTGACACTTCTTAAAAAATATTTGAGACACATATGTTTGTAAATGGTTCATAATTTTGTAGGTGAACGTATGGTTTTTGAAAATAATAATATGATACATGTTATATGCAAAAATCAAATGAATTAGAATATAGTTTAAACTACAATCCAATAGATTTTCAAATAGATACATATGCGTAAGTAATATGTAAAAAAAAAAAAAAAAATAGAATTGTTCGAAATAAAGGTGAGTTTATGATTTATAGTTTAGTTGATATTTGTGTTGATTCGTGATACTCACTTCAATTAGTATAAATATGTAATAATTATATTTTATAACATAAAAGTTTAAACCCAAATATAATCTAAATTCCAAGTTTTGGCACAATCTATTTTTGACCTATTTTTTTTTCAAGAAGATGTTCACCGTAGTCCCATTCATATAATAGAAACATGCCATCAATATTTAAAATATTTATGGAAACAATTCAAAAAAAATATTTATGGAAAGAAAATAGGATCACAATAATAAAAAGACAATTTACAGCTCATAACTCACATAATATGTTAGGTATAACAATTAAAATAATTATATTTTTACCTAAAATGTTTATATTAATAATCATATGAATCTCGAATATTTCGAAATTGATAGAAGACAAATTTTACAACTTAATTTTAGTGTGACAAATCGACTGAACAGTTCGAGATTTGATAAAAATTGAGATTCCACATTTGCTAGGAACCGATGCACTAATCTTCAAAACGTTAAACATCGTAACCTTACCATGCACCGTCGCATCCGACGAGAAGTTAACGGATCCCGACAAAACATCCGCCCAAAACGTAGAGTTCGCGATCAATCGGTCCACCATGAAATCGGCGGAGGTGCTGATGTTGAGCTTTCCACGGGAGGGAACCAGCGATTGTTGGAGCGGAACCGTGGCGACAACATCCCCACGGTAGTTTATAAACCCCGTCGTGTTCTTGAACTTGAAACTTCCGTAATTACGGTTGTTAATGGCGACAACCATCGACACTGTAGCGTTTATCGCGCTTGTGTTCAAAACCCCTCGTAAATCTAGACCGATGTCCTCGAGGCCGATAGGGTACACCGTTATTTCTGGGTTCTTCGGCTTGAAAACAGTGAAAGCCAAAACGACGAAAACGATGGCAACGCTTGCTACGAGAATTGCAGTCACGAGACAGCATATTTTGGCAATGCCCATTGTGGATTAAAGACTTGAATATGATGCAATTATGATGATTATAATTATAATTAGTTTGGAAAATTGGGGTATTTAGGAGCAACAATTGAGGAAAAAGAACAGAAAAAGGATGTGCTTGATTTTGTTTCATATTGAGAGTTGATTGCTATTTGGACTTTGAGTAGAAAATCTACTTTGAACGGACTTCTTTGCTATTTGATTTGATTTGTTTCCAATTCTTCCGGTCAATTTAATGAAAAAAAGTTTGATACACATGCCATGTAAATTTTAGTTTACACGTGTCTTTTACTTTTAGAGGTTAAAGTTTTAGTTTAGAGTTTAAAGTTTAGGAGTTTAGGTTGTATGGTTTAGAATTCAATGTTAGTATTTAGAATTTAGTGTATAGGGTTTAAGGTTTAGGGTTTAGTTTTTTAGGGTTAGGGATAGAATTTAGGATTTAGGTTTTTATAGTGTAAATACACATACTTGTGTAAAATTAGTTTTACACAGCATGTGTATCAAAGTTTTACCCTAATTTAATTGTATTTTAAATTGTTTTTCCTTTTCTGAGTTAATCTTTATTTTCTGGTTGCTCTACTGGTTCTCCAAGGCTTTGCCATAATTAATTTGGACCGACCTGCGTCGCACACCTAAGTTTTGGTGGGTGAGTCTCCCAGCGGGAATTTTCTGCATACACATGGTCTCGAACTCGAAAACTACTTAAACAATACCAAGCTGCTTAACATATGGACTAATCCTCGTTGGTTTGATATTTATTTTTTAATAATTAGATAATCACAATATAACATCTCATTTATGAGATAAACAAAAATAATAATTTTAATTTTGAATGTTGATCAATGAGGCATTAGGTCCCTTAAACAAGGTCATAGATTTGAATACTAATGTTATGAATTGAGAAAATTGGGTTGGAAAGACCACCCTCATATTGGGCATCTACAAAATCCAATCTGAATTAGTTTGTATCGAATACAAGTGGTTAAAAATCGTTATTACTATTATTTATTTGTTTAAACATTCAATTTTAGTATCCGTTTAATTTTTAACCTTATATATATATAGTCTACCACGTACGTCGAATACTACTGAACACCAATATATATAAGGATGAGTCTACCATGTACGTCGAACACCACAAAAATATCAAGGACACAACATACAGTTAATAATTATTTAAAATAAAATTTCAATTAAATTATTTATATATATATATATTATATTTTTAATATATTTTTTTAAATAATTAGATCAAATACTAAACATAGTCAATCTTAAACCCTTAAATTAGAACCATAATTCTCAAATTAAAACCCGAATTCCCGAATTAAAAAGGTCAAAAATGAATATAATGTTATGAATATTTATCCATGTGGATGTCTATCATGATGAGAACTTTATCTAGGAGATTTAATTTACTTTATCATTAGGAATATTATCTCAATTAATTAGAGTTCAATGTATTATGTACTTCTTATGCCTATAAATAGATGATTTGATTAAGGCATTGTATACACAAGTCTATAATTGAGAATAATACAAATCTCCCTCTCTCTCTCATCTATTTGTTATTTTATTCTTGTTCATTGTTCTTCGTTATTTTATTCACAACACGTTATCAGCACGAGTTCGCTCGAAGGATTTTGGTGCTCTTCGTTCGAGTCCCAAAGGAATTACCGAAAAAAATAGATTCTACGTTGAACCAAAGATAAGTTATTTTCCTTGTTTTTTTAGTTATTGATAGTCTTTCGCTTTAAATTTTAATTTTTGAAAAATCATAGAGACATGTTTGATTATAGTTGAGCATTGAATAAAGATGAATTTGTGACTTCTCACAAATCAAATGACGAATTGACAAAGATTGAGAGACTGTGTTCGGTATAAATTATATAATTTTAAATTATTGTCTTTATTGATCTACCTTTGACATGTTTGAATCAAAAACAATAACCGATACATATTAGTATAACTTAAAAAGAAAAATATTAAATTAAAAGTAAAAGAAAACACGTCTGCGCATGTGCACCTATTTTTTTCATGAAAAGGGATAATCTTGCATATGGTTCCTCATGTTTCTATTTTATTTAGTTTAGTCCACACTTACTTTAAATTCAATTTTAACTATGGAAAATTGATGTTTTCTACTAAATGTTGTCATACCAATAACTTCTCAATTAAAATTGTATGTGAACATCATTGATGTAAGTTTATCGAGATTTCCCTATTTATTTAGTTTATAATTAAACATCAATATTTGTTTATGATATTCTATTGATAAAAGTTGATATTTTTAACCGTGTTTTGAGTTTTACATGATATAATAGCTAGGAAAGAGACGAGATTCTTATGAGAAGCTGTCTTGGTCATTTACTATGTCTCCATTATCTTCAAGAGGAAACCAATATCGGTAAATTCTAACTTTATTTTTATTCTTTAAACTATGATTTTAAAGTGAGATTAATCATGGTGATTTTGCTCCAAAGCAATAATTCTTCTACATCAGAAAAACTCGACTATTGACTTCTCCCAAGTTCAAGTTACGAAAATTCGTCTTGATCCAAAAAGTTTTATGGGAGGCATTCCCTTAAGTGAATGCAAGCATGATGTTTATTCCATGTGATTATTGGATATGTTTTATTCCCTGAAGTGAATGCAAGCATGATGTTTATTCCATGTGATTATTGGATATGTTTTATTCCCTGAAGTGAATGCAAACATGGTAAATCACTATTCAATTAATGACATAACTTCGATATAATCTAAGTATGTTGGCTGGACATCTCGTTCTGCGAGGCTACTGGTCTCAAAGGAGGTTTTTAAAGGACCTTGTGAACTGGTTTAACAATGCCGCGTACGAGGATTAAATCTTTGTTCTCTAGGATGAGGATATGCTAATAAAAACATACTCCACTTTTTACGACAAATAATATTGTCCTCCTACACAATATCGTAAAAAAGTTCTTTTTTAAAGGCCCACTAGCTCCACTCCATTCCTTAAAGTGAATGTGAGATTATATTATGGAAAGAATAAAAGCCACATTAGAAGTTGTGGTCGTGGTCGAGGCTATGAATATAAACATGGAAAATATAGTCATTTTAAGAATACTTCTACCCACTGGTAGTGAGGTTATAAGGATGACAAGAGCGATAGAGATCATTCTAAGAAACTGAAATCATTTTTATTACCAATGTGACGTTATAAACCATTGGTCTCGTACTTGTCGTACGCTGAAAAATCAAAAATCATTGAATGATAAAGGAAAGAAAATAGAAGCAAATTTTGTTTGCGAAAAATGACGAAGATGATATTGGTCCAACTTATCTGGACATTGTTGGTCCAACTTATTTGGATGTTGTTGATTTCCTTATAAGCATCGAAGGGAATAAATCATCTTCTAATTATTCTCATAACTTTGAAGAGAATTATTTAACTTTTTATTTATTTTGCTTTATGTTTATTTACTTTACACATTAATTATTTACGTTTTATATTTATATTTATATATTATGATATTTATTTATTTTGTTTAACATGATTACTTATCAAATACAATTTATGGTGACGATTTATGCTTAGCAGAAGCATAAGATATATTTTCCCATTTAAATGCAAGGGAAAAAATGTGAGTACTATATCTCAAAGTACTGAAAATATTGATGCTCCAGAAGAGCAATAAGTTCTTGAGAGAAAACACATTTTAAAAAGTGCAGTATTGCGAATATTGTAATAATTACCGCTAATGGTAATGATATCATCACCACTAGAAGTGAAAATTTAAAGAGAGCAATATGAGCTCGCAAAATAATCCTTCGGGAATTATAGATAACATATGTTATCAATTGACATTTGAAATAAGCCAATATGGATATAAGCTCTGGTAGCCAAAAAGTCGGTTGAAAGCTCTAGAAGAGTTATATATTGCTACCAAAAGAATAATTTCCATTGAAAGCTCCGAAAGAGCTAAATATATTCCTATTTAAAGGAACAATTTTTGGTGGACATTGTATTATCAAGTTTCAAAGAAATTTGTACCACACATGTACAAGTGATATTGAATCACATGTTTTGGTAAACCAAAAGTTTACAAATTGAGGAATATATATATATATACATGTACGTATATATAGTTGGCATGATTGGTGAGACCATCCTTATCAATAATGACGCGAAAGCTATTGATATTTATATGCACATTTATTAAAAGAACCTGAAGGTCTTGTGGTGCTTATTCTTAAAGGAATTGATTAAATTCCACTTATTAAAGAACATGAAGTTCTTGTGTTGCTTAAAGGAATTGGTTAAATTCCACTTACTAAAAGAACCTGAAGTTCTTGTGTTGTTTGTTCTCAAAGGATTTAGTTGATCCCACTTACCAAAAGAACTTGAAGTTCTTGTACTAAAGTTGAGACTGCATGTCTTGCATATCTGAATGAAATATGGGCCAATTTATCTACAAATGTAGAACGTTTTATATGATTTTAGTAGATGCATCTACATTATTTTATCAACTTACAACCAGAAGTTTGTGAGATTGATTATAAAAGGATTTAGATTATGCAGTTAGACTATTCGTCTTGCAAAAGCTAGTGAGTTTATATTTTAGGCTATATCAGTTATTACAAAGCCTATTGATTATGAACAAAACAGTTTAGCAAAATTTTGATTGGATGCCTCCTCTTTGATAGCTAAATTATGAGAAAAAATACTTGTATGGTATTTCCACATAGCAACACTTATACGCATCAAGCCAATGAGTTAGAATAAACTCCCTATTATGATTGGTTTTTTGTCAGAAGCCATATATTTTCCATTTTTTTAAAAATTTTGAATGTGCGATATATAGTAGAATTGCTCCACCACAACGCACAAAATGGGTATATAAAAAGGGTTGAGAATATATATTGAGCATGAGTCTCCTTTTATGTTTAAACATTAATTGGAGAATCATTTATGACATGATTTTTCTCAACATCAAGGGGAGATAATAATCAGTTGGATAAAGGAAAATGAATTATCGTTATCTAGATCCTCGTATATGAACTAGAAGTTCATAAGATAATTCATGTTATTACATGTCAACTGCCAGACATATTTGCTGACCCAATAAGAGTAACTAAGTCTCATATACCAGCTGAAATGCTCTAAATTTGAATTACATGTTAGAGCGAATAGATGAAAATCATGCCTGCAGCATGATAGTTGAAATTGGTTCAAATGATCAAAATTCTCGTAAATGGAAAGTAGTATGAGATGGTCATATATTGGAGGCGGGTGCTCCTAAAGAGACCCAAGACATAACGAATAATAAAACTCTTGAAGAGTTTCAGGTACATGAAATAAAGATTGAAATCTTGAAGAGATCTCAATGAGTTATGTCACTACGAGAATGGAACCGAAATAGAAAAGTTGTCGACAACGATTTTTCAAACAATGTTTCTATAGAAGTAAAGGAACAAAATGAGGATCATGTATAGAAATCTATTCAAAAGTATAGATATTGAATTGACCAATGTAGAAAGACGCTTTGAACTTCTAAAAGAGAAGTATTTGGACCAACAGTCCAAACACCTAAAGGTGTAATGCAAGTGAGGCACAGATAAATAGTCGTAAATACGACTTGAATTATGATTTATAAAGAGTTTTAATTACTTCATGGTGGATGCACTTACTTTGGCATTTGAAAATTTTGTGGATCCATATTTATCATTGAAGGATTTCAAATGCTAGAAGCATTTGAAAATTTCCAAGGAAATTTATTTAGACATGTCCCATTGGATATTTATATTTTGGCGCATTTGGTATAATCGCCTTAGTGAGTACTAATTGAGGAAATACTATAAGAATGATAAGATTTCCTTATATATTTTGTAAAGGAGTTTGGATCAAGATTCATTATATTATTAGAACTCCTGAGGAGCTTCAAATTGGAAACTAATGAAGAGCTTTCAAAGTATGAAAATATTTGAGAAAAAGAATCTTGAGATGGGGTTTTGTCTCAACCTAAAGATCGAGTACTTAAATATGTGTTTTTGTCTATGAATGGACACATGCTGAAAGAATCTTAACGAGATTCAATATGAATAAAGCATATCCATTGAATACCCCAATAATTGTAAGATTGTTGGATGTGAATAAAGACAACTATATCTTTTCTTGGTCTTGAAGCACCATATCTTAGTTGGTCCAAAAGCACTAGATTTTAGTTGCTCTAAAAATATTATCTAAGTGCAACAAGATCATTTTTAGATCTTTAAAACTTGATATATCTTCAAATCATATAATTGTTATACACAAGACAAGCCAAGAATGTTTTTGGCTAAGACCATTGATCCAACATATCCAGAAGATATGTGATTTACTTTCATAAGATATGATGCAAAGCTATATTGTGCAGAGATAATGCAAGATGTATATCTCAATTGAAAGGTGGGTAATCATGGAACATATTACTCCAAATTTTCATCCCTCACGATCTTTAGAAAATAGTATTCAAGATTGAATTATGAAGATTCAAAGATCTTCTGTGGTGTTTTCATGAGGGGGAGTAAATACTCGTTGCACTTTTTTTCCTCTTGACCGAGGTTTTGTCCCAATGGGTTTTCCTGGTAAGGTTTTTAATGAGGCAACATGTTATGTGTATCAAAGATGTGTGTACTCTTTTTCCTTTACTAAAGAATTTTTTTTCCCACTGAGTTTTTATCTTAGTAAGGTTTTAACGCGGCACATTATCTTCATAGACATCCAATGGGGAGTGTTATGAATATTTATATATGTGGATGTCTATCATGATGAGAACTTTATCTAGGAGATTTGATTTACTTTATCATTAGGAATGTTATCTCCATTAATTAGAGTTCAATGTATTATGTACTTCTTATGCCTATAAACAGATGATTTTATTAAGGCATTGTATACACAAGTATATAATTGAGAATAATACAAATCTCCCTCTTTCTCTTATCTCTTTGTTCTTTTATTCTTGTTCATTATTGTTGCTATTGTTCTTCGTTATTTTATTCACAACATATAATTAATTTTTTTGGGTTCAATATTATCAATTTTTGTCATTTTTGAAGTTAAAACCCTTAGAATATTGGCATTTACTATTATGTCATTTTTGTCATATTATCATTTTTTTAAAAAAATAACTAATTTGTCCTTATGAAAATGTCGATAGCAACCTTTTCAGCTTTTCTAACAAATTTCAATATTTTTATGACATAGTAGAAATGGACAAAATAGTTAACGTTGATATATCAATAAACGCAAAAGTAGTGCCACGTTTCTGTTACATTTGGATCAAATTGAAAAAAGTGAAAGCGTTAAAAATGTAATAAAAGTTTAAAGTCTGAAATAATTAAATTGATTACATCAAGGGCCAAAAAGGTCATTTTATCTTTTATATTCGTTATATAAACAGAAAATTTTTATTAGATCAGATCATACAACTTTTTTATTTTTAAATTTAAATTCATTTTTATTAAATAAACAAAATAATTAGTCTTTAATTGTATTTTTTATTCTCATGAATCTTGGTTTTGTTATCTCATTAGAAATTATAACTTGTCTTTATTTTTTTAGTTTAATCACAAGTATCCAACTCATTGACTAATTAATCCTGACCGAATACTGTAGAGGCTTGTTATGGGTTATCTCTCTTTAATAGAGGAAGAGACTTCCTTATATATGTTAAATATCGGATTGTCACACACGGAAACATAACTAAGTGGTAAGTTGTTATAAGTGTAGCTTACTAGTTTGATAATCTAGTCTATTAGATTTACCGAATTATTAGCCATTGAAATGAAGGATAGTAGTCGAAAATTTATTATGGAGTACGATGCTGAAACAAGTGAGCGGAGGGTATAGCATTGAAATTTTAAAATTCGAAAAAAATGAAGGATTAAATCTAAAAAAAAATAGAATATAAAAATGAAACAACAATCTAAAAAGTTAGAATACAAAAATTAATTTTACAATTTACTCATAATATATGGGTTAATAGAAGAATTTCACAAAAAAGTACACAAAATTTTGTCCAACCAACGGTTAAGTAATTCAATTCAACTACCTATCAACGCCCCCATTGTCAACAACTACCATTCTTCTTCCAAAAACAGACTATTAATACTACTCCAATTCCCACGCATTATTACATACGTTTCTTCTTCCTCACTCCAAATCAAACAAGTAAGCTACTTTTGTCTGAGAATTTTCCATGGCTGACTCGGATCGTTCATCTGGTGATATATCTCTGGAATCTAGAGGTAACCCATTTCTTGTACTGATTTTTTTTTTAACTACCGGTGTCCGACTCCTTGGTCGACTAATCCAAATCTGATTTTGTAAAGACCGAGTTTTTGCGATTCACAATCTTAAAATTCGAACCCTTTGCCTTGTTTAAGGGACCTAATATCTCGTCTCGTTAAACCAACTGGTTGTTGGTGATCACTTTGCATTCTTTTGTCTCATAAATTAATGGTGTTCTTTTAACTGTTTGCTGCAGAGGAATCCAGTGAAGATCCCATGCTTGAATTCTCAGAAGATGAGAAAACACTCGTTGTTAGAATGTTCAATTTAGTTGGAGAAAGGTGGGGTTTGATTTTTAACAATCAGTTCTTTTGAATTAGTTTTGTTTTTTTTTTTTTTGGAAAAATTAAGGTTGTCTTTTTTAGTAGGTGGTCTTTGATAGCTGGGAGGATTCCTGGAAGAACAGCAGAGGAGATTGAGAAGTATTGGACTTCGAGATTCTCTAACAACAGTCGGATCCAAAACCCAATCTAAATTAGGGTTTCTTGACTTTTGGGGTTATGAATTTCTAAGATGTTTTTGAAAGTTATATATATGTGTATGTATATATATGAAATGGCAGAGGCAGAGCAACTCAAGTTAACTAAACAATGTAAACTTACAAGACATGTTTTGTGCTTGTTTTTTTACTGTCTCAATATCCACTACCTCTAAACACATAGAGGCAATCTTCATTTTCAACACCATGCCACCTTAAGCTACAATTCTCACGCAAGATCCTTTGCTTGTATATGAACAAGTAATCGTCTCGGCGAGGAATGTTTCTGCTCAACAACAACTCTCTTAAATCGTTTAACCTACTCGAACTTAATGGCGTTACCTCAAGAAATTAATCGGTTAGCCGTCATTAAGTAGTCGACAATTCTGTCGCGGAGAAACAGAGTAACGTTATTTTGATCGGCGTGCCGTCTACGATGTAGATCTTTTCTTTTAAGCTGCCAACCGTTTCTGTTCAATCAACTTCTATTGTGATATGTTTAGCTGAGAATCTCACACTGACTTGCATTTTGCTGCAATGGTTTAATTGAGGCGAAAGTGGTCTCGCGGTAAGGTCGTGTTTGGTGCCACGAGTCACGATCGGGTGATCCTGTCTAAACCGTCAACAAGCTCCCAACCGGATACCGAAAGTGTTTGTGATTCTACCGAAATTCTCACAAACTGTTTTAACTTCCTTCGTCTTTAATATTATCTCTTTCAATAACATTGTCTCCGATATTCGAACTTAAATTACTCTTTAGAAATATAATATATTTTACCATTGTATCCGATAATTGTCGGTAGAATTATTTATTTATTTTACCATTGCATCGCATGTTTCAACTTGCAATAGCATTTTTTTTTGGTTCCAAACAATAGCATGTTGCAACCATGGAAAAGATGCACTGCAGACATGTTTGATTTGTAATTGTTTTAATCTTAGCATTTTATTAGGGTATGTTTTGATATTATAGGACAAGTACACGAAAAAGTGGTACAGGGAAAGGATGATACAGTATTGATGTATTAAATTGATGGAAAGAAATAGTTTGTAAAAAGTTACAGTCAAAGGGCCAAATTGAATAAAATAAAAATTGAGGGACTAAATTATAAGAAGAAGAAATTTGTTTCTAAAAATAGAAATTTAAGTTACATATATATTCTACAGTGATTGAGGAGCATGCGGTTCAAATTTGATAAAAAATAGACTTAAAACGAATGAGGAATTAAATAAACAATGAAATCATGAAAAGTTAATGGACTAAATTGAAAAAAGAAAAAAAATTGTTGTCAAAAATATAAATTGAAGTTATATATGTACTTTACAGTGGTTGAGGAGCATGTGATTTAAATTTGGTCAAAATAAACTCAAAATGAAGGAAGAATTGAAGAAATGAAGAAATCATGCAAATGTTGGACTAACTTCAAAATAGAGGAAAGTTGTTGTCAAAAAGAGAAGTTGAAGTTACATAGATATTCTACAATGATTGAGGAGTATGTGGTTCAAATTTGGTTAAAAATAGACATAAAATGGAGGATAGGTTAAAGAAACAAGTAAATTAAGGAGCAAATTGTAAAACAAGAAAATTTAGTTTTCTAATTTTCGAATTGGTATAAATCTGAATTTGGCTAAAACTCAAAAATCGACCTACTAATTCAAGTTGACTTGAATAACTCGAAATAGAAAAAAATCGATTTTTTCAAATCCTTTTTAAAATGGAAAAAAAAAATCTCCCTCTAAATTTAAATAGGGGAAAGAGTACCAAAATTTATTAGAAGATAGGAAATAGAAGATACAAGGACCAAACCATTACACATCGACACTAAAAATCACAAAATTACCGCTACCATTCTACAGGCATTCCAAAAGGAACAAAAACATTATAAAGCACACCAACAGTGCTACGTGAAATCAATCCAGTGACCAGACCAGACCAAATCATCACTCCTGCACGCAGCACGCACCTTCCTTGGCAAGCCTATGGGCGCTGCAATTGGCTTCTCTAAACGCGAAAGAAAGACGGCATAGGGGATTGAAACAGAAAGCTCTACGCCTTAATATCATATCAGCGTACGCAGCCGGAAAGGGGCCGGATTGATTAATCCACTTTGCTGCCAAGAAACTATCAGTTTTAATGATCAACGGAGAAGGCAAGTTCTACTTGGATGTAGTAAAAATTTGACAAGCAACAACAATGGCAGTAAGTTCAGCCCCAGTTGGAGCGGACCCCTAGCATCCTTTAAATTCCCCGATACCACCTACACCATAGCTTCCATTTACGGAAGTGTCAACGTTAAATTTAAAGGAACCGAAAGGGGTGACAAGCGTCGTAACTGTCAAATAAAATATGTTTAATTCTCAAATAAAATAAATAAAAATGTAGTAAAGAGAAATAGGGTCGATTCGCAAAGACTAAAGAGTTTCTAATGCCGAAGTGTTTTGAAAGTAAAAGGGGGTTAGAGATGATTGAAAATTAAAATAAAATAAAAATGCAATTAGAAAATTTGTGAAATAAATTAGAGTAGATTTAAAAGAGAATAGAAATAGATGAAGAATAGCCTCAAGCTTCGCTTTGCCTCAATTCATTTTGATCATCGAAAGAGATTTTACTTCGGGATTCATGCCGGTTACAGTCTACAAGTGCCAACCCTTATAACTTATTTTTCTCTCTAGTAAACCAATGTTCCCAAGTCTATCTCTGGAATTCAGTCCTTGTTGAACTAACCACGGCTATCGCCGTTAGCACCAATACAGCTTTAATTGCTGGAAAAGTCCGACTCAGGTTATGTTGTCTCAATGAATTGAACTCGGTCTCAATTTTTCTTAGCGAATTCGTTGCTAAGTTTGTTCATAGAACAAATATTTTGAAATAAAACTATCTTAAAAATAATATTATCCAAAGTATTTTCAAATTCAAATTTCAATTCCCTAAGATAATTCTTTAAGATAACTCCTTGAGATAATTTCGTCTGTCCACCTTCCAGAAGATGTTGACTGAACTGCCTTCTAGAAGCTACTGCTGACTAAACGATCCAAATTTTCTAGGTCAGAAAACGTCGTGCCCATGACTCCAGCCATGATCCCAAAATAAAAATAATATGCAGAATGCACCCTTCTTACTGCTTGTTCTAAAAAATAGGTTCCTGCACCAAAAATAAGTAAAACAGAACCAAATCAGTAGTAATAAATTGACAACGAGGAATAATAATCAATAAAATATATTCAATATTGAACACTTATCAAATTCCCCCTCACTTATCTCATGCTTGTCCTCAAGTATTCTTCAATAAAACATGTTCAAAACTCTATTTTCCTTCTTACGTTTCGCCTCGTATCCCAAAAATTTATACAAGTCAATTTCACAACAATTATACAAATCAAAACGTCAATCAAGAGGAAAACACAAGTAGGATAAAGTTTAAGCAAAACCATGAAATCTCATTTATCTATCAATCTCAATGCAACCAAACTCAACACCCTCACAAGGATTCGCTCAATTTGCTCAAAGTGTTTCGGGTGTAAAAACGCTCAAAGTCAGAACTAAACATGATATTACCATAGGCTTGTAAGAAAATCAAATCTCCATTACTTGTAAGAATTAGATGCAATAATCAAATGGTCTTAAATGAGTTGTAACGAGGCTTAGGTAAAAGTAGGAAAAGGCAAAAATATGAGCTAATGGTCAAGACAAGAAATACATAAATAATTAGATCAAGTCCACGTAAAACCAAAAGTAACACTAATAAAAGGAATGTAACAAACTTCAAACAACTTTATTTCTTTTTTTTTTGTCTTTCTATTTTTGTTCTTTTTTTCTTTTTTTCTTTTTTTGAACTACTCTTTTTTGCAGTTTCGAAGTTCTTTTTTTTTCTTTTGTGGAACATGAACATACATCAGGTAATCTTGTTCTCTTGTCTTGACAAGGATAGAAAAGATAGATAAATGAAAAGGCTCGGATTTAAAAAAATGATAAAACTAAGAAGAGAAAAAGACTCAAAAATGGCTAACTAGGGAAAATGAGTGGGTAGACAATTTTTTGGTGGGTAAAACTTAAGTGCCCCTATCATACTAAAACATCAAGTTCATATGCAATCTCAACATGCATTTAAGTACATGTTCTAGAATATCGATATTAAGTTTGAAATACTCAATCAAACAAGAATATGAGCAAGAATGTAATGAATTGCTCTTTTAGGCTCAAATCTTACCAGAATGTGTTACATGCATTGAGTCAAGTGCATTTTAGCTAATAAATTCATGGGATATTATACAAAAAAATTCAAGAAAAATCACTAATCATGCCATCCGCTATCATGTGTCCTAATTCAAACAAAAGTGTGTTCCAAACAAGCAAGGCATTCTAAAATATTCAGCAAGACGAATGATGTTCAACAGAAGATTCAACATATTTAACCAAAGCATACTAAATTCCAAGCATATGAATATCCAAGGGAAATTAGATTTAGTTCTCTACCCCTCATTTAAAAGTATATTGTCTCAATACAAAAATTAAAGCATAAGAGAAGTAATAGAGATACTCCCCGTGTCTATTGACAATCGCGGCCACGTTATTGAAAAGATAGCGATTGAATTTTGGTGACTAAGTGCGGCTGCCATGGAGTTAAGCGCGTTGGTGAGGGTTTGGGAATTTTGAGGCTAGCAAGTGATTTGAACGATGAGTTAAAGCGGTGGGTTCTGAATGGTGGTTGTATAAGGTGCGAAGGGGAAATTTTGGGAAAAGAAACAACGGCTAGCTAATAAGAAAAGGGAAAAATAATGAAAATTTTGGGTGATTTAGGAGGTGCTGCACATCAGGGGGAAATGAGAATTGAATTAGATTTTGGTGAAACCGAGCGCATGGTCAAAGTTATCCCTTTCATTTTTGTTTTGAAAATTTTCACCTATTAAGAATTTGTGGACCCCGCAACTTTCTATCCTTGGACATGATCACATGATGCCCGAATCTGGAAAATGGAAATCCCCTGCACATATTATTCGAAAATAAATAATAATACAAAAAATAATTAAATAAAATGAAATAAAATAAAAGCGATAATAGAAAATAGGTTGTCTTTCATTTAGTACTTTATTTAAAGTTGTTAGCTCGACGACCTAATTCAGACTACAAGCTCTACAAGAAATATTTCTTGCATTTCACGAGCTTTGTTTAACTGAGAACTTCCTTATAAGAAATTTTATGACCATGAAATTCTTTTGTTTTTTCTTGTATATTCGGTCATTCACGTAAGCATTTCTTCGAATCTTTTTCAGCTTTGAAAGCTTGTCTGAAATAATCGCTGACAAGGTATCTCATTTGCTCAAAAATGAGTACTTTAAAGGTTTCGATGTTGGTTTCAATTCGATCTCTGGTGCCTGCAAAATTGAAGGTAACATTTTAGTTCTCGAAGGAGATAGGCGCAAGTCAGAATAAATAGAAAAAAATATTTTCAACTCCCTAATTTTTTCACCGTGATCCTCCAATTCCCTGCACAAATCATCAGATAAGTTAGTTTCCACAAATTCATCAACTAAAGGCTCATAAATATCAGCGAAGCTAATGTTTGCCACAGAATCTGTATACTTCATTGCTTTATAAACGTCGAATTTGACTACTTCACCATCAAATTTCATGGTAAGAATTCCGCTTCTAATGTCGATTTTAGTTTGAGTTGTGCTTAGGAAGGGTCTTCCTATAAAATTTCAAAGGAGGTATTGGTACGATCATCTTCCATGTCGATGACATAAAAATCCGCTGAAAAAATTAAACCATTTACCTTTACAAAAACATTCTCAAGAACTCCTTCATAATATACAACGGATCTATCGGCGAGCTGGATTGTCACACATGTTTCCTTCAAAGGCTCAGTACTTAGTAAGTTATAAACCGAAAGAGACAGGGCATTAATAGAGGCACTCAAATCACACATAGATCGTTTTATTCTTACCTTACCAATCTTACAAGGGATCGCAAACATACCTTGATCCTTGTACTTAGGTGGAATTTTATGTTGGATGACGGCAGAAACGTTTTCACCTAAGTTTACTTTCTCATTGCCGATAAGTCTCCTCTTGTTTGTGCAGAGATCCTTCAAGAATTTGGTATACCTCGAAATTTTTCGAAATTTTTCGGATTACGTCAAGAAAAGGTATATTTATCTCCACCTTCCGAAAAACATCAAGTATTTCCTTCTCCTCAGCTTGCTTGTCTCGCTTAACACTAAGGGGTATTATAATCCTCTAAAACCCTAAAGATAGAACAAATATTTTAAAATAAAACTATCCTAAATATAATATTATCCAAAATATTTTTCAAATTCAAATTTCAATTCTTTTAGATAATTCGTTAAGATAACTCCTTCAGATAATTTCGTTCGTCCACCTTCTAGAAGATGCTGACTGGACTGCCTTCTTGAAGTTGCTGCTGACTGGACGATTCAAATCTGTCAGGTTAGAAAACGATGTGCCCTATGTCGTGCCCATGACTCCAGCCACGATCCCAAAATAAAAATAATTTGCAGAATGCGCCCTTCTTAGTGTTGGTTCTGAAAAATAGGTTCATACATCAAAAATAAGTAAAACAAAACCAAATCAGTAATAATAAATCGAAAACAAAGAATAATAATCAATAAAATATACTCAATTTTGAACACTCATCAAGGGGAGCCTCCCACGAACATGGAGGAGGTCGACTCGGCTTCGAAGAATACACCCTACAAAGATTAGGATGACGAACAAAATTCAATTCTCATCATAGCAGTATCAAACAATAATTCTTCACTTAGAACTTTCTTATTATAAATGATCTCATTTCTACTCAACTAAATAGACCAAACAAAACTAAAAAACAATACACCATACCGGTTTAGCAGAAGAGTTAATAGGTTGGTTATTCCACACGATGAGAAGAAGTTTGAGATTGTCCGGCATGACCAAAGAAATGCTCAAGTAACCTCACACTGACAAAACAAATGGTCCACGATTCTACCTTCTTAGAACAAAAAACACACAAACAATAACTTAAGCCCGAAACACCTCGTTTCGCCAACTCCACAAGAGTAGGAATTCTATTCTGAACAGGTTTCCACAAAAAAAGCATCGACCTTCGGTGGAGCAAGATTCTGCCAAACCAGTTTCCATACACTGTCTACACTAGATGCATTCCCAGATAAAACAACACAATAATCTTTTGCCTTGTACCAACCGCTCGAGGCGCCACTCCATATCAGGCCATCAAAGGCGCAATTACCTTTGGAAGCACGGTCCAGAATACACAAGAATTCTCCCCAAAGTTCTTTTTCCCAAACAAACAAGCCCTTCTTTGCGCAATATTCCAGACCCACGAACCAGAGGCCTTCGAACCAAACTCACAAATTGTTCCTGATTTCTTGACAGCGATTCCATGTAATCTTGGGAACGCAGCTTTGAGAGAAGGGACCTCAGTCCAGAATTAAATGGATAAGCTGCACAGGACAGACTTAACCAAAGTTATTCGCCCAACGAGAGACAAACACTTTCCTTTCCAACCTTCAAAGTCTAGACAAAAACTTGTCAATAATGGGTTTTCAAAGAGCAACAGAATTGTGATTCGCACCCAGAGGTAAGCCCAAATAAGAATTCGGGAAGGAACCTTTGCTGCACCGGATCAAATTAGCCCACTCGCAAATACAAGTCTCCTCAACATTCACTCCAAACAAACTAGTTTTTCAGACTAGCCCCGAAGCCACTTCGAAAATGCGAAGAATCCTTTTAATATTCATAACATTTTCCTCATCCACCTTGACAACACCAAATTAATTTTTTCAAATCGAATTTAATCTTATTTACCCCCTACTATTAGGTATGTGTTTGCAAAACTAAACTCGCTGAAATACAATTTAACCCTTACATATCGATATAAAATAAAATACTCCAAAATATGTACAAGAGAAATATGAAAAATAAAGAACAATTGAAATTAAAGTTTAGGCCTTTGAAATATCTGATTTTAAATCAACCAATTAACGATCGAATAAAAATATATGTTGCCTAGCGAGAGGAGAACCAAATTTATAACTTTAAGACTTTTCTGTTGTACTAGCTTAATTATGTACTTGACATTGACCTGATGCACTATTTTTCTTCATTTAAATTTAGGAAGATTTTTTTAACGAGATTTATGTTTGTGACGTTCTCGTATGATCATTTAATAAAATTATACAACAGCTCCCTTTCAAAACAAAAGACTTTTTGGTTTTTGCAAATAATTTTGAGATCAATTAAATTTTAGGATTGATCCAACAAGTATATATCCCCATATTAGAGCAATTTGCTTTTTTCATGATGGGTGGATATATTTGTAAAACGTTAAAAGAAAATCCTATTTTAAAAATATTTTATACAAATTACAATATTTAAACTTCTTATAACTCAAATTTTTATATTAGAAACAATTGTACTTAAGTGTATTTTAATTCAAGACCTCATAAATACTATCCAATAACAATATTAATCGAACTGGGGCTTAATCGACTATAAGGGAGAAAAAAAAGAGATAATTGCACCAAGAAGCCTAACATTTAGGTAAAGTGGCTTGTCTACGCTCGTTAGAGAGCAACATCTACTTGTTACGTTGTGTAATACAAAGGTGTAATAGTCGAATTTGAAGTTTAATTCGATTGGTTTGTATAGTCGTTTGATACGATAATATCGTAATTCGAATATCTGTAATGTTTCTTTCTATTTCCGAATTACTCCCTTTTATGTATTTAAAAAAAGGAGAATTTTGGTTTTTTTCCATTGAAATGGTTTCGTTATACACATACAGATGAAGTTTCCTCTCCGTTAGGGGTCTACTAGTGTGACGGTCTGCACGCGAGGTTTGAGAGCGATATCAGTACACAAGAGAAGAGTAGCGGCCGGCCGAATATGCAATCCGCACTGGAGTATTATCCCGAAGCATTTCCGACGTGTTCGGAAGTTTGAGGCCGAGTCCGAATTCTCGGCTGTCATGGCGGTCGGTAAGGAAATTGCATGAAAAGTTGGTCTAACAAACGAATAAGAGTACAAAAGGAGGACCAGATTCTTGTAATAATCAAATTTGTTTGTAATAACAAACACAGCTGTGTTTTTTAGACTTCAATTAAACTATTAACCAAACCAATATTCCTTGTGGCTGTGGTGGTTGCCTGGTTGGGATGGAATCTATGCATCCATCATGAGATGGATTAATGGACCTTCTGAAACCTGGACGAAGCTCGAAATCTAGTTTAGACACTCGATATTAGTCGGTATTTTGTTTTAATATTTTTTGAAATATCGAAGATCAAATTCGGTTCTTTTTCGAATGTTGAAAAGTGTCAATCAATTTAAGTACAATCGATTGCCGATCAATCAGAGACCAATGATTAATTATGTTACAAGATTGAAGTGAAGACATTAACATCATTGATCAACAAACTGATTAATAAATTACACTCGATTCCTTATGCTTAGTGATTTAATTTATCAAAAGCTCAACTAATCTCTGTTCTTACACTATATATAATATATGGTTTCTATTTAAGATTAATCAGTTCGATAATTAGCTTAAGGCAAGAATGGTTGTCGGCCAAAGAGTGTTCTTGTTTCAGTTGGTTGTTGTTGCTGTCCTGGTTTTGAACCACATCAATGTACACGGTTTGAAGCTGGGTTATTACCAAAAAACATGTCCGAGTGCTGAGTCGATTGTGCGGAAAACGACTTACGGGTTCATATCCCGAGCACCGACTCTCGCTGCTCCGGCTCCATTTCCATGACTGCTTTGTTAGAGTAAGTTACTCGTATCCGACACATGTATTTCGGACACATGTATTTATTCGATACTTGTCTCTAATCCGACTGAACATGATGTTTTGTGACAGGGGTGTGATGGATCAGTCCTTTTGAATTCAACTAAAAATCAAGCCGAGCGAGACGCAATCCCCAACCTAAGTTTACGAGGTTTCCATGTGATCGATGCCGTTAAATCCGCTGTCGAAAAAGCCTGTCCCGGTGTGGTTTCATGTGCCGATATCCTTGCCTTAGTTGCTCGGGATTCAGTTTCCATGGTAAAAATATTAAATACATACCCAACATTGTTCCGATTTCTTTTGAAATATTCGTGGCCGATACTCAAATTCCAAAATTAAATTGTCTCAAGCGACGCATATGTACCTACATTCTGATACTCATGTTCAAGTCCGAGTAAATTCGATCTGTTTCGAGTGAATTTTTCCGATACATGGACCATCCTGGGAAGTTCCTCTAGGACGAAGAGATGGAAGAGTTTCGAGATTGACCGAAGCACTCGCAAACTTGCCTTCTCCTTTTTTCAATATAACACAACTCTAACAAAATTTTGCTGCTAAAGGTCTAAACATGAAAGATCTGGCAGTTCTATCAGGTATAATGTTGTTTGCTAAAACATTTTTATTTAAATCTATTCGGATAGGACGAACCTTCAGATGTCGAAATTGGCATAATGATGTTATGTGTGATCTTTTCATAATTATAAAGGAGGGCACACCATTGGAACATCTCATTGCGTTGCTTTCGGCAACCATCTCTACAATTTCACCAGCAAAGGCGACACCGACCCATCGATGGATCCGAAATACGTCGCTCAACTGAAGAAAAAATGCAAGCCAGGAGACACCACAACGCTGGTGGAGATGGACCCTGGAAGCTTCAAGACCTTCGACGAAGATTACTACACTCTCATCACGGAAAGAAGAGGGTTGTTCGAATCCGATGCGGCACTTCTCAAGGATGCAGCGACAAAAGTTATGTATTCCATCAAGCTTCCGTTCACAGATCGACTTTCGCTAAGGATTTCGCGGTGTCGATGGTGAAGATGGGTAAAGTGGGAGTTCTCGCTGGGAATCAAGGTGAGATTAGAAAGCATTGTGCTTTTGTGAATTAATTGAAGAGCTTGTTTTTTTTCTTTAATGGTGATTTTTATTGCATTTTAGTTGGTTAAAATGTGAAGGTTTGGGAGAATATTTTCAATAAAATTTGTATTTTCACTCAAAGATTCAATCACAAAACAAGGTTTAATCAAGCTTACCTGCATGATATGTATACGTTATCAAATAGCTAAGATTAATGAACAAATACTACTATGTAATCACACTAGAATGTTCGGAAAAAAAAATAAGCTCTCTTCTTTTTGTAAGAAAGGAAAGTTCCATCAATTTACATGCCGTGTCCATTGTCCAGTAGCATCCTCCAAAACAATAGGTTGCATAAAATCTGGGCATTCAAAACTAACAACATAAGAACTACAATCCGAGTTGATACCATTACAACTAAAATCGGAATTTCCATAAATGTTAGAATCACTCCCTCCTCTAGCCAAGGCATTGGGTCACCTATTGCCTTCATGGCGAGTATGGATAATCCAAGTCGTCTCGAAGTGGTTCAACATGGTCCTGCAATAAAAAATAAGAGAATCCGGTAACTTGTTCTTCGAATGAGAACTCTTCATAAAACTGATAACAGAGACAGAATCAAGTTCACTAATCATATGATCTTAAAATGTCACATAATCCAATTTAACCAAGTTTTTTAACGATGTTACCAATTGGACCTCAATTATTACGTAAAAAAAATCAAAAGGTAGAGGGACCTAATTCCAGGAATTACAAGTAGAGAGACTACATTTTAAATGTGCAGAGGGCACGTACAGGTACTAGGAGCATAATTAGAACTAAAACATATCAACATTGCTGGCTTATATCTCCCAAACATATATTGCAAAATCCTTCAAAACAAATATAACAAGGGATAGGATCACCTGATCTTTAGTACAATCCTATAGTAATCATAAATACGTAAAAATACATGACCCAACCAACGAAAATGTAATCTCCAAAAGATTCCCACGAAAATTTTCAAGTTCAAACACAAACCTTGAGATAGCCTGGTTCAAAACCTCATCATCTCTTCCTCCCACCACGTTCCCTTAATGAAAGAGCCAGTGTTTCACCCGATCCAACATTGTAATATGCAAGGCTCATATTGTCCTTCAGGAACCCAGCTTTTCCACTCAGTTTCTGTTTGTTCGCCGGAAGCTGGATCTCCCCTGAAATTTTCTCTTTCAAACTGCCAACCGTTTCGAATAAGGCCTGTACCGTGATCTCGAGAGGCTGTCCTTTGAGATTTCCTTCATCAAGGTTTGGAACCAATACAGTAATACGAGCAGGTCCCTACAAGAGATCCAAATCAACAGTTGTTAGAGGTACAACAAAACAAGTAAATAAAAAGTACTTTGGAATAAGAGGAAGGGATCCTGGTACCGGATGTTGAGCAAGGAACTGATCTTCGGGAACAAGCATGGAATCATCGAGCTTCTGTTTCTTTGGCTCAGGTTCATCAGGAAGTGGGAGAGGAGCTTCTTCGGGTGGAGGTGGTGGAGGCATTCCTTGGGGCAGTCATAGGCATAGCAGTTGGTGGGACAGAAAGAGGGGCAAAGGGTCTAGGAACTGACACAGGGGTAAACTGAGAGCCCGGTGGAGGGGCAAAGGAATATTAGCTGTGTTGATGGACATTGATGGAGGCATTTGGGGTGGTCGATTCATCATCATGTGTGGTTGGCCAGGTGCCAGGTGCCATTGGAGGTGGTGGTGGACGAATTGGTTGCATCATTTGAACACTCATGGGTCGAGGTTGAGGTAATGACATAGGAAGCCCACCACTAGAAGGTGTGGAATATTGGGGAGCGTTTGTAGGAACACGGGGGAGATTTAAGGCTAGACCAGGTGGGGGGGGGGGGGAGGGGTCGAATTGATGGCACACCAGGCCTAGGAGTAGGAGCCGCAGGACCAGGAAGGTTCTGAACATTGTTGTTAACTGCATCGTTTTGATCTTCTCCCATCATAGTTTGAGACATAGCTTGATTTGCAGTTCGCCCAATGCTTCCAGTATGACCATCCCATATAACCTGTTTCGGTTGCTCATCTTTCTTTTTTTCAATCTCTGCCTTGACAGCATTTGAGACTTCTTCCTCGGTGGTACCAAAGATATCAGGACGTGCGCGTGCAAGTCCAACAATGTTACTTGATATCTCATCATCCTGAGCAAGAGTTGTCTCCCTAATCTTTGCAAACATCCTCTCTTTCTGCTCTTTGTATTTGGGATCAATTAAGGAAATTCTCATGTGTTCCGACATCTCATTAATGGGAATTAGTTCACCAGTTATCGGTGAAACAACAAACTTGGTGGGATCCCTTTCAGCAGGGATTCTCTCCTCAGGCCTCTTCCAGTTCTTCACAATTCTCATTGGTGGTTCGGGTTCCTCATTTGCTCTTACGTCTTTCCTTTCACCATCACGCTCTTCAATGCTAGCCGCTCTCATGCCTTCCTCAACAAGTTGCACCTCTTCTTCGTCCGTTTCCATTTCAACCTCCTTTCCAGGCTCAACAATTTCATCTTCTTCCATAGTAGATACCTTGCTCCTCCTTATGACCTCCTCGATTGTCATCGGAGGAGGCAAGTCCTCGTCTTCATCACCTGCAAAGTCTATAGTCTCAACCACAACAAAATCATGCCAATCGATCATTGCCATTTGCATTCTCTCCTGCTCAATCTCATCCTCTGCTTTCTGCCTAGCTTGCTCTTGTGAGCGTTCCCATTCCAACCGATGCAAGCACCTCTCGAGCACAGTTGTCATATCAGCAACACTCTTACTCAATTTCTCTGTCAAACCTTTAGGAGGCATCAACACTTTGGAATATGCATCAGCAAGTTCGGTAAAAAAGGTAAACATACTATGAGTAGGCCTTAAAAAATTGAACTGGGGATTATTAATCTCCCTACTAGTCAATCCAGTCAAGAAAGATTTCCCATTTCGCGCAACAAACTGTGCCGTCAGCTTAATAATATCCAACTCTTCCCCTGTAATCCCTTCAGGAAGTCTAACAGTATACTGAGCAGCTTCAGGTGGTTCGAGATTCTTCTTCACCGGCAGTCTAAACGGAGCAGCAGGATCAGTCTTAGCTACTGCTGCTGCTGAATCATTCCCATCAGCAGCCGCAGCTGTAGCAGGCTCCGTTGGAGCAGAATCAACAGGCTGCGAATCCGGTTGCTGCTGTTGGGAGTTGGGTTGGTTCTGATTCTGAGATCGAAATTCGGACAACCTATGTTGATAATAAGCATGGTAGGGATCTTAACCAGTCAAGAAATTGAACTTAACATTGTTAGCATTGTTGGCAATGATTTGTTTCTCGAATTCGGGTCCGTGTTTGGCAACAAACTGAGCAGTTTTATCAACAATATTCCTGATATCTGGAGGAGGATGAATGATTCCAATCGTTCTAGTGTGGGTTGCAATTGAGCTGGCTTTGTTTTGTTCATCATTCGATGGAGTCTCTTCATTTTGAGTTTCCGGAACCTGAGATGGTGGTAACGGCCCTAAATCTCCATCGGACGGTGGTGCCGGAAGGGGTAATATCGGTATTACCCCAGGCATTTTCAATCGATATTAAAAATTAACTTATCAAGGAAGAATCAAAGCAAAACGAAATGAAACCTGCAATGAAAACGAATTTAAACTAAACAAATCAGTCGAAATCCGTAGTTGAACATTAAATGATATAGAAATTGTGTGAAAAAAATTTAGGGCACAAAAAGTAAACAGAGTAGAATGATTTCGAGTTACTTTGAATGAAACTAGTTAGTCCTATTTTATCTTTTTATTCAAAATTATTAAAAAAATACATACTTGGAAACGGAAATTCGGAGAAAGAAGAGACTGCCGCCAGAAAAAAAAATAACAGAAGAAAAGAAAAGGAGAAGAAGGCGTGAGGCTCTGACCTGGAAATCCCTTCGCAATATGAGAAAGAAAAAACAGTAAATTGTGGTGGATCTGAAAGAGAGGTTAGGGTTTTAGGTCGAAGATGCTTGGGAAAGAAATATAAAGAGAGTAAAACAGATTTTCTCGTTTGCCAAACAGGGACGGCCGAGTGAACTCAATCGGGCGTAATAAAATGTCACTAATTAATTATAAAAGGCTAAATTCTTCAAATGGTCACTATATTAAGTTTAATTATTTTTATGGTCCCGCTACTATAAAAAAGTTACAGAGCACCCAAATAATTGTTTATTTCTTTTTTAAGTCCTTATGAATCTTAAAGTTAAGCAAATTAACTCATTTAAATATTCTCAAGTTTCTAATTCTATCGAGTTTGTAACTAGTCAAATTAAATCTTGACTTTTTAGGTTAAGTACTTCTTCCTTTCGGTTTTAAATTTCAAAAATAGATTATGACTTTTGATTTTTGAGTTTAAATTTGATTATAAAATTAAGATTTCAAAATCTTTTTATATTCTAACTTAATTTTCTTTGAATATCTTGCGTTCATTTCTCATATCATATAAAAAATATTATTTGAACCTGAATAAAAAATCATTAACATGTGACAAAGATGGCGAAACCTGCAATGTTAATGGTTTGTTGAAGCTTCAAGATGATGTAAACATGTGTGGATATGAAGATGTACAAATGATGCGGAAATTATTGAATTCACCGCAAATAAAATAGATCGGAGCAGCAGCTGCCGCAACGGCGACGGTGTGTCGAACATCATCCCGCAAATACAGCAGCAAAACAATGGTCATCATCCTGGATGGCTATCTTTTGACCTAACCAAAGAGTTAAAAGTATGGATAATTAGTTAGAAATACAAAATTTGTGTTTGGTACTTGTCAATGGCCCTTAAAATGAAAATTGTGCTTTAGTCCCTCTAAAATTATAAAATTATAACCCTACATGGTAAGAATTATATGGTCAAAAAGTATATGAATAATACAGAATACAGTACTCAATAAAATGCACATGCATTATGCATATGACTCGTATGTGATTCCACCATTGAAGGTTCAACCTTCGTGACACTGCCTGGTTCCTCATTTTGGACGGGGAAAAAGAATTAGGGTCGAGTTGGTGGAGTCTAGTCCGGTCAGAAATCAAGGTTTCACTGCAGCAGAAGTCTCGGCCATCGCACAATACCGTCTTTCGTGTCGAACATCACGAGAAGAATAGGGGAATAATTTTGCATGTACATCTGCATATCATAAAATAGAATTTTGCCTCCCGCCCATTTGAACACTCAGCTAACGATCACGATTATACAGACTGGTATTGGTGTAGTACGGGAAATGAAAACTCCGAATCTCCTTCTGGAGCCATTTGCAGAACAATGGCCCAAAACCTGCCAGTGTACGATATAATTGAAACGAAATATTAGATACAGAGATTTAACTTTTAAGTGCCACATCTCGAGACGATTCAGAAACTTTATCGGGATCGGATGGCAATGCTTCTCCATCAACACCGCTTATTCTTATTCTCAGATGTCCTGTTCTTGATATGTCATCAAAATATTCACTTAGTAAATATTGTTTTTTAATTTATGTCAAATAAGTATTCAAATTATACTTTTTGTTCGTATTTAAAGTATTTTTTGGACCAAATAGGTGCCTAACGTTTTTAAAGTTACCCATTTATGTACCCGCCATTAACTTACTTTTAAAAATCTCTATATTTCTCAAAATTCATAAAATAACCCCAAAATTCCTAGATCCTCAAATTCGACTCATCACACTGTCGGCGATGAAATGAAGCCTTATTCTTTTGTCACAAGACTCGAACGTCGTTGTCGGCCGATCGACCGTCGTTTGTCGTTGATTGTTTTCTTTTTTTCGCAAGTTCGACTTTATTTCGACGATTGACTTGCCGTCTGTCGACTATCGACGATGGGAAAATGAAGGAAATGATTATGGGGTCCGGTGAAGGAAGTGGTGCGCACGTTGTCGTCGGTTGACAACGGTAACGACTACAATCGAGATTTGGGACTTAAGAATTTAGGAATTTAGGGACTATTTTAGGGATTTTTTAGAATTTTAAGATATTTTTAAAAATAAAACATAACACGTGTCATGTTTTTATTGGCTAACATAGTTTTTTAACGACAAGGCACTTAAATGAAAATTTTGAAAATGTTAGGCCCCGAAAAAATACTTTGGGCACCTATCTAAAATAAAAGGTATAGTTTGAGTACTTATTTGCCTATTAAACCTTTAATTTATAGTAGATATGAGTGAATATTCACTTGGTAAAAATATGACATAAAAAATTAATGAAATGAATGATTTTTAATGGTTTAGACCATGAATGCCGTGATGAGCAGGGCTGGGCTTATGATCAGGGACGAAACTATGAATAAATATTAGGAGGGACAAAGGTTTATTAAGCTTGTGCTATATTTTTTCCTTATTAGAGCGTTAAGAAAATATAAAAAATACTATGTTATAATCACCTTAATACTATTAAAAAATTATCAATTAATCTAATAGATAAAGTAAGATTTAAATTAAAGTGAACCCTACCTTGATTAAATATGTCATAAAATAATAAAAAGAATGGATTTCGTATGATCATATTTCCCATTTTTAATTTAATAAATATAATTGAATGATATGATGATTTTTGTAATTTTAATGGTTAAATATGTTTACTAAAAAACTTCTAGCTTTTTAACAAAAACTAATTTCACTGAGCTGATTTCTGATTAATTTATCTAGAACTTAAATTTTACGATTAATATTTTTTTATAGTTCTATTTAAATAAATCCATGCGTATATACAAATTACGCTACTCTTTTATCATTAAAACTATTTTTAAATTTAAACTCAACAAATATTTTAATAAAAAATATTTATTTTAAAAAACGCGAATTTAAATCGTTAGAATAATATTTTTTTCCGCATAATAGACTGTGTGCGATGTGAGTGTCTTGGTGACCCTCGTTAAAAAAAATATTAAAAAGTTGAACGCATACCAAATTATGTACTCAAAATTTTGCAAATGAAAACAAAGCTGACGCGGAAACGAGTTTAAATACACGTGACGTGAATTGGCAAAGCCGTGTCTCTTTATATATTATGGAGTAAAAGAAAATGTGCCTTTTAGGTGGTCTGTCAGGTATAATTGAGTAAAAGTTAAATACTACTATATTTTTGTAAGAAGCAAGATTTAAAATTAGATTCATTTTTAACGTGGTGTAAGTAAAATTATATATAATTATAATCAATATAATCTGATAATTATAATTCGAATTAAATATTATAATGTATAGTTAAACAATAAATTAAAAAATAATATAAATTTATACACGATCAATATAAAACATGACAAAAATCTACACATAATTTATATAAGATAAAACTCAAGATTAAAACCATAGAGTTTCAAGGACTTCAATATTATTAGAAAAATTCAACTACGAACGATGAAACTTTCTTAAAAACTAAACTTGATAATTTAAAATGAATACATTTAAGTTGATTTGTTTTAATTAAATTGATATGATTATTATTGAAAAAAATATAAATATTATGATTCAAACGCATAATATTTTTCGATTTATTTTGTTATGAGTTTGCGTGTAAAATTACATTTAACAAACATATAAATTTTATAAATAAAATACAAAACATCTATACTTAATATTGAAATGTGATATATGTAAATATGTAAATATTTAGGGGTGGATATATTTTGTGGTTGTGATAACTGTGGTGTAATTGGTGGTTTCTTTTGGATAATAAAACACATGTATCCCAAAAAAAAATTGATATATGTAAGCTATCTAGATCAAAGTAGTTAGTATTGTATAGGTGGTTGTACCATTTTTTTTCTCTAGTATTGGTACATATAGGTATTGGTGTGTTTCGGTTAAGGTGAGAATTACGTGAGGAATATCCGAAAGTTATGGGGATTCGAATCGATAGGGAATAAGAATAATCGAAATCTTTACTTTTGAAGACGAGAAAGGACATGGTAAAAGTTTTATCACCGAAGCTCAAATGGGGATAAAGACGGAAATTGCTATATTTGAACTGTAATCGTATAAATAACTTTGTAAATCCAAAAAAAAATCCGCAAAGATCATGATATTTTACTAGATTTTTAAAAAATATATACTTAATTATCTATATAGCCGTAATATATATCTTAACTCTCAAGCTTAGTCACACTCAAAATTCTCAACATGTTTTTATCTTAGTTTTTAGATATAAGTTAAAACCATTGTCTAAATCTTCCCTAACAAAACTCCCTTTCAATCTTTGTCATCTCCTAGCTGCTTCCAATTGAAGCATCAAAACTTTATATTTTGAACTGAATTCATCGTTTATTTTTGTCAGTAAAATAATAAATTTATTTAATTTTTGGATGTAGATTTCCCAAAAACCGTAGGGATCAACGTGGGAAGAGTATAAGGCAAAAAAATTCCTAAAGCATTTTATAGGATTATCCGAAACAATAACCACATGCGTTGAGAACGAAATAAAAAATGCAAAACTGTTCATGCCGTACCCGATTCTCAATCCTAGTTTTAGTGCACGATCAACTTTATTGTTATTTCTTTTAACTTTTTTTGTTTCTATTTTATATATAAGAAAAATATTCTTCCATTACGTGCTTATAAATATGTTTATATTAAAATATAAATATTAAAATTATTAATTAACTTCAATAAATTATGTGAATGATTATATTTTATTTTAAATGTAACTATACAAAAAGTAGTTAATATAAAACTAGTTTAAAATATTATATTATTGTAGCAATCATCAATACAAGATATTTTATGAAATAGGCCGAAACACATCAAATTTTTTAATCGGGATAATACACCAATACAAACCGGTATGATATTGACTGTATGGTTTAGGCCCTTCAAATCCTTAAATTAGAAGATAATACACATATAAACACACCCAAATTTATATTCTTCTAACTATTACAAAAACAATCATATCAATCTTTAAATGGACACCACCATATCCTGGCTTTGTAAAGATTGATTGTGATATTTCTTTTAACTCGAATTTCGGTAACATAGGTGGTGTTATCATTCGTAATGAGATAGGGCGTGTTTTGGGCGGAAAAGTGAAATCTTTCACTGCCACTTCGGCTACCGCAAGCTTTTGCGGTTCGTTTGGGAACTGTTTTGACGATTGATGCTGATCATTGAATCTGTATTGTTATTGCTTTGATTTTAATGAATTTTGTTTGTCAAAAAAATCTAATTAAAACTTGATCAAAATTAATTTATATCGCTCATCTTTCTAAAACTTATATAATATTTTTAAATGTAATAAAATGAAAGAAAATTTACTATTATTTTTTAATTTAATCACCTATATTTAACTTATTAATCGATTAATCTAAATATAATTCTATATAAATTTAATATAAAATTCTCTTAATTTAATTTTTTTCATCCACAATATAAAAATTAAAATCTTTGATCGTCGGTAAAATCTACCATTCTCTTAACTCGGTTACCGTTTGTATTATTTACGTGACCAGTAAAAATACGTAACAAAACAAACACGCCAACACTGGATCTACTTAAAACCGGTAATCCTAATACATCGAAGGACACGTTAGATCATCCCATCCACACATCCTGTCATTTCTCAAACTGATTACCGGCTATTGCCGGTAGCTTCCAAGGAGAAAAAGAAAAACATAATTAATAAAAAATAATAAAATCAAATCATCCTTGTTCTTGTCTCTTTCATCCACCCTCTCCTTTTCGTCGAGACCATCTTTGCTTTGCTCCATAATAATTTCGTAAACGAAAAAAAAATCGAGAAATTATTTTCATATCAAAGTTGATTCAAATTTTCTTACGATTTTGATTTTGATCCTCAAATATTGTTTTGATATAAAAGGAAAAAGGAAAAAAAAATTCAAATCTCAATTTGGATTTTTAGCATTATTAATTAGAAAGAAGAGGAGGAAGCAGAAGACGAAGAAGATTGGCGCAAGAGAGATGGGGCGTATCGGTGTGGAGGAGGCGGTGGTGGCTTTGAAGCTGAAAGAAGCATCGAATTTGTGGCACGACGTTAACGATTCG